>OY769904.1:16743158-17004177 GCA_963669185.1 Dyspetes luteomarginatus
GTGTGCCCTGCTGGGGTTCTACGTAAAGTTTGACTGTACTGGCGAATGTGTTAGGAATATCGTACGTGTACCAGAGAACGTCCGGTTATTTCCCGTCTGCAAAACGAAACTCACGATTTCCACCTTACACGCGAATGAACAAATTTCGTTCAGTTTTCCACATCTGCCCAATCTGGCAGCCTTTGGTGAAATGTACAAGTTAGTTTCCTCTCATGATTCGCGGTGTATCATGCATATATAATGTATATGGATGTATGTACATATAATGCATATATATGTATGTATATGTATGTATGTATTCCCACTATAGAAAAGTGTAGATTTACACTTCAAAAATTTCCTCGCGAAAAGGGAGCGAAAATCGTAAGAGGCAGCGTATTCATCATTTATACCTAAAAATGCGGAACCTCTTCAAATCAATTGCCAGAGATCTCGTTTCACGAGGTGTTTTGAAAGGTCAAACTTGATTCCAGGGGGTTGATTTTGGAGGGGTATTTTAGGTGGTGGCAGCTGAATTTTTTGAGTATATTGCCATGGAAAAATTAAGAAAAATCAAATTATAATAATTTGGAAAAACAGGTGATTTTCGACATTTTTGTTCGTTCAGAATCTTCCAAGTATATTCGTTGTGCCGTTTATACTCGTATCTGAAAATTAGGTTTAACAATCTTAATTTAAAAAATAGCCTACCCTGTCCAATGAAAAAACGCAACAAAAGGATTATCAGAATGAGTATAGAGCTGGCTACCAATGGGAGAGCACTGCTTCTCCTCTCACGCTTTCTCGTTCCCAAGTACCAAACCATATTCCCCCAGTAGATGCGATTTTTACGATGTTCCCGACTATTTTCGGCAACCAAATTTTTGTTCATAATAATAACGATAAGTCCGTAGAAAAGCTCGAGCGATAAAAGGAAGAGAAATAAAGCTAACGAATGCGAGAGAGGAAAAACCGCCGCTTGCAATAAAACCCGCGTTGAGCCAGGTTTCTAGACTTGGAAGGGGGCACGAAGGGGGGCTAAAATATTGCCACGAATTATCATACCATCCGAAATTAAAGGGTTGAAATTTTGCTGTAGAGTCTCAGTGGATGGTTGTGAAAGGGAAGTGGAGATACGGGGTAGGTTTGGATGCTTGAAACAGAGGAGTCGACGGTGAAAAATATTTTTTTTTACTCTCTCGCGCGCGCTTAACGCTCCCGCTCGAATTCGACTCTCTCTCTCTCTCTCTCTCTCTCTCTCTCTCTCTCTCTCTCTCACACACACACACACACACTAGTTCATGTTATATAGCAAAAGAGCTTTCGGTTCAGGCGAGTTTTTGCCTCTCTTTCTCACTGGTCACTAGGAACGCACTCGAGCGGGGGGTGGGGATACACGGACAGTAGACTCTCCGCTCGGCGAGCACTCCAAAGGGTGGTTTTTCGTGTATATACTACGTTATATGTGTAAATGTAAGTGTGTGCTTATCCATGGATAGGTGAGTGCGGAAAAAGGGTAGATGACGAGCCGACCATGGTGACGGAGGAGGTGGGCATGCGAATGCTAGAGCCAGGAAACACTAGCAGAGGGAAAGAGCGAAATTAAAGAGCGCGAGAAGGGAAGAGTGGGAACGAAACGTGGTGAGCGAACGAACGAGGACTAGGACCAACTTCAGCGTCAAAGGGAAAGAGAGAGAGAGAGAGAGGGGGAGAGAGAGAGAGAGAGAAAGAATTGCGCGCGTTACCCGGTCTTGATCCCTTTTCGCGCATTTTCCTCTCCATCTCCCATTTCTCCCGGATCTCGTACAGTGCGGGCGTGCTTTTTTTTCTCCTCGCATCCTCTCACGCTCTCACTCCCTATTATATAGTTTCGTTGGCACTTTCTCTCTATCCCTCTTTCTCTTTCGTTTCTCCCGAGAGCTGATAGCATCAGCCACCCTCGGCGTACGCATGTCCTCCGCGGCTCTTTTCATATGTGCACACTGTCATATACTTGCTCGCACTCGTTCACCACGTACGTGCAGCCACCCCCGATTTTTCTTTCCAAGCGTCGGCGCAGCCACGCCCACGATTGCAATGGCGGCGCTCGAAAATTCTCGTAGCTCTCTTCTCTTCATGTTTGGGATATGTGAGTGAAGGGGGTTGAAAGTATATGCACGTGTCTGTGTGCAAGTGTATGGAGCACAGCAACCTTTCACCCGCACGGAATCGCATCTTTTTCCTTCGCTCTATACGTGGAGGAGAGGTGGACAACGGGTGCCCACACCCCGCAGTTTTTTTACCCATCTACCCTTCATTCGCCCGTTCTTCCTTTACTATATGCGTCTCTCGCTTTTTCTCTCTTTCTGGAATGACGGCGAGGCTGCTGGTGCTGCTGCTGCTGTATACTTCCATCCCACAAGCGCATCTCTCATTTCGACTACCCTTCTTCGCAACCCGTAGCCATGCCCATTTCCCGTTCCCCGACGCTCCCGCTCCATCCGTCGTTCTCTCCTGTAGCCAGCAGAGTTAGCTTTGTTTTTTTGTCCCTCATTTCAAGACCTCTTCCGCCGCCGCCGCCGCCGCCGCCGCCACCGCCCGCCCAGCCCTCTGTGCCGCTGCCACTTTCCCAGGGGTGTATTTCAAGAGAGCCCCTTCCGTGTCGCCTCGGGCTGTACCCTTATAATGTACGTATCCTCTCTTACGTCCCTGCCCGCCATCGGTCTCTACAATACATGTACATATATATTATATAAATGAATATGTATATATGCATTTTATATTACGCATATACCTCATATTATTATGGAATACACCGGCATGGTTACTAGAACGTAAATATAAAATATCCCGGGCACAACGCGCTGATACTACTCATGTACGTTTCAATGTAGGTATATCGCCATCTTTTCCCGGTGGAATGTGTTGCTTTTTGGTCGTATACGCATAAGCGTGTAAAGTACCGACCCAGCGCACATATATATATATATGCATATACGTACACAGATGTACCTACTTTATTGTACGAAGGTTTTGCACTGCTTTTGATAAAACAATGAAAATGACCGCGGTTATAGCCGGACTGCAAAATCATTTCCAGCTATGCAGTAAACTCATCTGGACGCTTGGTTATTTTTGTTAGATAAACTATGAGTATGATTCCGTTATTTACCTTATAATATGGTACGATGAGAGAATGAAGCGATAACTTGAGGACGCAACAGAAAAAAAAAACGAGTTGGAAAGAAATATTTTTTATTTCGTGAGAATCGAACAGATGGATATATGCCCCCACAAATATACAACTTGAAGGTTTTTTGGTTACAATATACGGAAATATTTTCTGGAACATGCGATTCTTGATAATGGTGTGAAAAGGAGGGATAGATAGAAAACAATATTCAAGGCTAAAAGGTGGATGATTGGCAGAGTCGTGCAATGTTTTACAGTGAAAAATTACATTTGCAAATAGATGAAAAGCAGAGATATGATAGAGAAGTAAATAGGGATGGGGTGGAAATTTTGTAGTTATATGAGGGGCTCGACGCTATGTAGATCGAGAACATAACAGCAGCAAGTACAGGAATATATCAACATCATTGTACATCCTTTAAATATTGATGCGTCGGGACAGTAATAGGCAACAAGCTTGTAGACGCGCTATGTTCCAACGTGCTAACGAATCAATCATTAATGATGTTCGAAATATTCGTACAAACAATGTACGCAGAAGAGCAGATGTATACGCCACAATGTGCTTTCGTGGTGGATTTTCGAGAATAACGAGAATGAAAGAGCCAACGATTTTTATATCCGTGAGGGTGCATATTCTACACACACATCCACACACCCTCCCTCTCTCTCTCTCTCTCTCTCTCTCTCTGTTTCGTAGCACGTTCTAAATACGCCACGACATTAAATTATTGCCGCCTAACGGGCCACAATTCGACCGCCATTATTTTCCGCTTCTTTTGCGAGAGATCCAGCCGGTTGCTCTAGCTTCAGTTAATTGCTGCCGGATTTGTGGAACTCTCGAGGCCCTCTATATTCCCTAGCAAATTAACGTACAACAGGCAACAATTTGTGCTTTTAAAAGAAACATTTGCGTTAATTAGGTTGTAGAAATGTTTTTATCAGTAGATTGTGGTAGCCATGACTATATAATAAGGCGGCCCTCAAATTATATATCTCCTTTCTATTAGCAGCCCAATGAATTTTCTGATACCAATTCCTCGTCAGGCTCTTCTATCGCTTGCTACGCACCTGAGTGTTTTCTCGCGTTTGCGAGGAAAAAAAGAATCACAAGTCCCGCCAGTGGGAGGTAGGGTCAGAACAAGAATTTTTCAGCGCGCAGTAGCGGCAGCTGCACCAGCGCTCGCCGGCAATGCGACTCTCACCCCCGCCTAGCGTGAAGTTTGAATCGCTGGGGATGAAAAAAAGCCTGATAGAACATACGTACAGCGCTAGAGGAGAGGGATAAAAAATTGTGAGGAAGAGAGCTCGACGCGGTGGAAAAAAAAAGGACAGAGAGGATGAAGCTCATCGGGGGTTGAAAGGGGAGGGAAAAATGGGGTAGGAGAGAGATCCGCGTGTATGCCAATCGGCGGGGAACGAGGGGAAGAATGAAGGAAACCGAACAACGCAAGTCAATCGTGCGTCTCTTAATAGAAAAGTGGGGTCGATTTATGGGTTATAGGTAAACTGCTGCACACTCTCTCACCCCTTCAGAGCCATCAAACCCCCGCGCCGCGTCCGATGGTCCGACAGATATCACTTTTTTTCGTTTCCCCACACTCAAACTACTCTCTCATTCTCTCTCTCTCTCTCTCTCTCTCTCTCTCTCTCGCTCTCTCTCTCTCTCTCTCAACTCCTCGTTCGCTTTCGGTCGCTCTCATTCATGTTTCTCATGTATCTATATCGTCTGTTCCATATACATGTCGGACGGAAACTTCACTACAGGTAGGGTATACCCCTATATATGATATATGTCGCTTGAGACACGTCTACCACGTGGTTGATTCGATCTTCGATCGAGATACTTTCTCTTCGTCGCATACCAATATATATGTGCTGGAGAGAAGAGAATGGTAACCCGATATTTTCATCTCCGCGAAGTATCCTCTTGATGTAAATACTATTATTTTCGGACGAATAAGAGCAGTGTGAATAAAATTGTTTTGTCTACGATAGAATTTACTTCTTCTCATTCTGTTGCTTACTTGTTCGCATCTTTTCTTTTCCTTCTTTATTTTTCTGTGTATCTTAATCAGTTATCCTTTCCTTCAAATTTGTATCTTCTCCCGTGCAAGAAAAGATTCGGAAGATGATGAAGAAATAGTATATTATAAATCACGAGCGGAAAGAAAGCGATTTTGTCGAGAGTGATACACACGATACTTTTTTTTCCTACTCCATTTGAACTCGGGTATTTTCAAAGCATGCGAAGAAGATGTAGTGTGGTCGGTGTACGTAATAATTTCATAAAATAAGAGAAAGAAGCAGGAACAATAGCGTGAAATTGGCTACAGAGTGCCGTACCAACATAATAGCAATCAAGTAGTTCGTATTTGTTACTTGAGAAGGCGCCACATTCGCTTCGTCTGTTTTGCCCTCTGAGACTGACTTTGCGACCGCTTAAGCGGGCTCAAAGTCCTATGTTCGCACGCTCACGAAGTGCGCATGTGCAATTGTCACCAGACTGAAACCGGTCACATTGCGCCTCCTTCGCATGCTTGAAAAGACGCGTTTTCAAGGGGGATAGGACAAAAAAGATTTTTTTAGAATTGCAAAATCATATAGAAAAACAGGATAAGTTAAAAGATACCAGAATTGACTTTTTTGAAGTACATAGGCCGAAAAATGTTCGTGTAAAAGAGGACCAAATAATTTTGAAAGATTACATAACCTTCGCTTCGGTCGGAAGCAGATAAATACGCACCTACATCAATTTCTGAATTCTCAAGGAATATCCAACAATCCTAAGCGCTCTTGGAATTCAGCGGGGATTCCTTAATCTTCATGAATTATTTTTTACTACTTCATATGAATGATTTTCCAGTCAGGAGTCGATTACATTCTTTACTTTTTTTTTTTCATTTGTAGCTTAATTATGTAATATTTTTGACAACCATTCTTGCACAGTGAGGCATGTTGACGTCGATTCATTTGGTGGACAACTATGATACGCCGTGATGGAACAAGGACCGGTCTGGTTTGGCCCTACTATAATACATCGTTAGAAGCACCATCATATATTCTTGAAATACTGCAAACTACGTGGTCATTGATAAGGCGTATCTCGAATGACATTGATATGACAAAAATCGAACGAGAGTTTTTTCATTGCGGCATTAAAATAATCGATCTAAATGCATAATTGCTCAACAGGAGTATTAATAAAATTTTGAATTAAAGACTGTGTAACAAATGTTAACTAAAATCTGCACAGCTTCGGTATAAATCTGTAGAAGCCAGAAAAGGGTTGGCGCGTTTTGAAGGCATAAACTGCAAAACAATAATCCCACATCCAAGTCAAATAAATAGCATGTCTCCTTTTTCAGTTAAATTTCACAGAGAACAACATATAGAAGGAATTAAATATACTATTAAAGTATCGCAACGAGTGAGCGTCGAAAAAAATGAACGAAAGTATATATAAAAATTCACAGTAGCAGCATCGATCAAATTGTTTCGGTCCATCAGTTCAAGAAAATTCATTCGAAATTTGTAATATTGATTATTGCAATATGAAGGGTGGGAATGTGACGGGAGAGTCTCATAATTGCGGCTTTGAATAAGTATAATACGAGGCCAGTGAAAAGCACTTCCATAAATATTCAACATAAATGTGTATATGGAGGTAATATAGAACTAAGCATATGAATATTCGCATTTATATTCCAATGTAATATTCCCGTACCTTGTCAAGTGGCTGGTGCAGGGTATTAGGGAAAATTTCACCCAAGTCGCTCTTACTGGTATTTCCGTAACAGTTATTAATTTTACAATTTTTTTGCTTCGAATAAAATACAAACGAGTATTATCTCCAAAACTTATTTCGCATCACCTTTAATTGGGCTCTTCATCACACTTTATTTATTTTCGGTACCATATAGTAATCAGACTGTCACCACGATAATTAAAATACAACTCCACAAATTACGTTTAGACCTCAAATGCAAAGGATGAATTTTTAATCTTGTTTTTCTTCAGGTCAATATTATTTTCTTACAATCGGTAGCATTGCATTTTTCGTGTGACTTTTTTAATAGATCGTGTACTGGAATTTTGGAAAATTTTGATTATCTGGCATCGTCTCGTTCTCTCATAGCTTGTCCAACGATGAGTACACATATATAAAGAAAAGGAATACGAAGGGTGGCGCACAGCTGCACCGAATGCTCGCTGAAATTAGGATGTGTCTGTGTGTCTTCGTTTTATTTTATTTTTATCTCTTTCCCTATGTGCTTTGGTTATACAGTGCACACAGAACACGAAGGTCGGTTGCCCCGGGAAAGAGCGAATAATCCGAAACGAAATGGAATGAGGGAGCGAGAGAGAGAGAGAGAGAGAGTTGGAAAATATACAGAGTAACCCGGGGCTTCCTGGGTACCATGAGAGAAGAGAGGGTCGATATAGGTGGACGGCGCTCAACCCTTCCATTGCACCACCCACGATGACCCTCCGAAAGCTTGAGCTTCGTCCTGAAGGCTTGGCAATGAGCGCTGTTTAAATATATCTACCAGAGAATGTTAAACAGTTTGGTAATGAAAAAAAGCAAATGGAAGGAAAACGAAAGATAGAAAATTCCACGCAGTTTTCGGATCAAGGACCCACCTTTTGCTTTCTATCTGTTTAAATTAAGCAAGTTCGTCTTGCATCGTACATCAAACGATGTGGTGCAATATTATGGCATGTATCAGCCGATGCTATGTATGATAGTGTTTGCTTAACGCAAACTTACGTGTGATATATATCTTTTACTGTATGGAGAAAATGAATTGTCAATAAGTTTTGCTTTTACAGCAACGGAAGACGGAATCTTGTCAATTCCACCTTATTGTAACGCAAGACTAAATTTTTAATCATTTCCGCTATGTTTTAATATAAAAAAAATATGTATTTTTGATTCATAGTGTTTCAAAATAATGCCTGGCATTATTTGAGAGCTACATCCGAATCTAATAAATTTCCCACCGGCAAATGAGGAGATTCATCGGGGCTAAAGTATTTTGCAAATTTTGCTGATGTGTCTGCTCTTTCGAGAAACATAACCCTCACGTCCGCTACCACATGGCACGACGTATCTACTTAACATTGGAGAGATTATTCTCGTTCGCCGAGTTATCAACGCTCATGCACACTAACATGCTGAGCCACGACCTATTCTACGTAACATTCAGTAGAGTGAGAAACGATTGTACGACAAGGATCTCCGAGAAAGACGTTGGAGATGGAGAAGCCACAAAATACCAATACTCAAACAGTTTCCGACCGTGAAGCCCTCCTCTCATATCGCCTTATATCTTATGTGTGTATGTGTGCGCGTGCGTGTGCGTGTGCGTGAGCGTGAGCGTGTGCGTGTGCGTGTGCGTGTGCGTGTGCGTGTGCGTGTGCGTGTGCGTGTGCATGTGGGTGGGTGGGTGGTCGGTTTTACCACTGGAAAATCTTAAGGTGTAGGGTAGGTAACCTATGTCATGGTCGGTCGCCATAAATAGTACCTACGTGAAAATGAGGATGAAAACGAGGATGATTTAGTTACTTTATTAATGGTCATTGTACGTGTTTGTTTTTTATTCCAACTGACCGTGTCATATTGAGCATGATGTAAAAGTGAAGAAGCTCCTGAGCAAATCTCCAGTATATGTATATGTCATTGTGTGGCAGAAGAGAAGCACGCGATTGTCGTAAAAATCTCATTGTCGAATTCTCATTCCCCACTTCTGCCACAGCCCTGGACGAACTTTTGTACAAAAGCAAAGTCATATTACGGAACAAAGGCCGTAGCTCTGAAGCTTTCCGAGGAAAGCGATGACGAGATGCGGTTCGGGATGTAGATCTAAAGCCAGTGAGGCATAATACACACAGAGTGTGTGGTGTGTGGATTATGGGTTTCTTCGAGCGGTGGTGGCAACGACAATGTATTAGTACTGCATGGGCTTACCAGGTATAATATAAGTTTACCTATTATAACTGTATGTTTATGCTATAAGGACATGTAAACGGAACTTTATATGTTGTAGAAGTAGAAACTGTGCAAGAAGGAGCGAGAAAGAAAGAAAAGTTCCCGCATGATCGTGATCACTTGATTCTCGACGGGAGCGCGACTTCTGCGACCATCAAAAAGGTTGGGGGTTGCACGAGACGTGCAACGATGATCCTTTTCCCTGAGACGTCAAGGAGCCATACATACATATACATATAGTTCGCAGGCAGGTAAGAGGGCAAATTAGGAAATTCAAGGAAGTGAAATATCAAAGGAGGATGGGCCACGGACGATGATTATCAAAATTGCGAGATCCAGTTTAATTTTAAAGCCTGCTTTTCTCTCTCGGTCTTCTAGCGAACGAGAAAGCTACCAAATGGCAAAACTGCCACGCTGCGTCGTCGCCGTTTGCTGTTCGGCTCTCTAGCCAGCGGCTTCGTCGGCTAGAGAGAGATGCAGAGAAAGAGGGAGAAGGGGAGAGAGAGAGAGCGAGATGGACGGAGAGGGATGAAAGTGCGGAGGTAGAGGAAGAGCGAAAATGTCGTGGTAGAAGAGGGGGGCAAAGAGGACAAGGGGGAAGAGCGAGAGCGATGCGGTATGGCGAGAAAGCTGTGGATAGCGAGGGATGCTGACGCTGGTACAGAGCGCGTTGGTTCTCTCGGTTCCACGGAGAGGTGAGAGGGGAATTTGAGGTTTACTCTACGGCCCGGGGGCCGTGTAAGGGCCATGGTATAGCGGCGGATACAGGCAGAAGAGAGGAAGAGAAGGATACAGAGAAGCGGCTCGTATAGCGGAGGGTTGGAGGGAGGTTGGCGAGGTGGCCCCACCGGAGAGCGGGTGGGTCATTTATTTCCGACCCCCTTCGTGCTCACGAGCGAGCGCGCCCGGCATAATTTATCGCCAGGATTTTCACGAAAGCACGCAGTAGCAGCAGCACGAGAGGTCCAGAGAGAACGGTGCGCGATAGCCAAGTAGAAAAGGAGGATGAGAACGAGCAAAGAGAAAGACCGAGAGATGGCGAATGGAAGCGTATATGAGAGAGAAAATTGAGGGTTGGCCCGGCGCTGACCGACGTTCTACTCGCTGCGACTGCTGCTGCTGCTCCTGCTTCAGTTCGGGCGCCAAAGGATCGGCGAACCAACCCGAAGCTGTAGTGTGGCGAGAGAACGAAGAAAGGAGATGAGGAGGCAAGAGGGTGTTACGCGTTAAAAGAGAGTGGACGGGTGGAGGAGTATATCTCGTAAGCAAAACGAAGGGTCTAATACGAAACTACCGGTGAGCACGGAATCGCACTGGAGCCCAAAATTTTCACTGTAAAAGCAGAATTTTCAAATCCCCCCTATTGCGGGTGAGACTCAACGTACGTGGATATATTGATGCGTATTAACGAAGCGGGCTTACAGTTACGCACACTACGTGGAAGAGGGAAATTTATATGAGGGCTTTACATGAATGACTAAAAAGAAGAGAATTTTCTCTGAATAGAGTATATATATATATATATATATATATATATATATATATATATATATATATATTCCAGTTAAAAAATACTGAAACACTCTATATCTCATATTCAAATTATACACAGCATATGTAGAAGATAAAAAAATATGAGCAGATATAACATGAAAAAACAAAGATTACAAATATGAAGAAATTCATAGACAAAGCCAGTATGTATAAATATGCTACCGCCAGTAATACACAATAATGAGGTTATGCATTGATGAGGATTATTGGAAAGTTCACTCTGGATAACGTATTCCATTATTACTAGCGCAGTTCTTGGAAATAAATTGCAGCTTCGAAAGGGCGTCATTAATACACTCTGGGACGATCGGCCACTCGGCAGTTTGAAAACTTTATTCATTGAGCAATTGGACAAGCGAGTATAGCTTTACACAATTTTTCATTGGATGGTTTAACTACTGGGCCGTGTGATGAAAATGGACAGTTCAGTAATTTTTCCATATTTTTATTAGGCATTTTTGACCAATTATTCACTGAAGAGTTTTGCCCAATGAAATACTACCAAGGAAAAACCAGTAGCATCGAAAAACTGAATCGTCAATAATCCACCAATATCATATTATTATTCTGATTATTATTTTTTTTTTTTTTATTACCGTCATTGTGTGGTCCAACGTATACTCCCTACCCGCACTCCGCTAAGCTAACCTAACTTCCAGTGCATCAGCAGTCGGCTCGTTACACTGTACCGTATTCGCCATGAGCGTGGGAAAACTGTGGAAAACCCGTGCGGGTACAGATTGCCCTATATTCTTCTGATTCTCCAGTGTATATACACAAAAGTAACTTACTTAAATTTAGAGACCAAGGCCAGGGCCTTAGAAAAACTGGCCCTCCACTTACTGGTTGATGTGCTAGCTCGTGCACGGCTAAGCGGTCACCCATCCGATCAGCACGAAATAACCGCACAGCCACCAGTGTCGGTTATATTATTATTTTTATTATTATTAATTAGGATAAAAAATTATCATCACGCTATTATAATCATTAGAAGGGAAAGGCGAATTTCCTACCGTTGTCCGCGGGACATTTTCTTCGTACGTATAATAATTCATAAATAATGTATGAAATCAATCAGGAATATTACAACATGTTGTGCATATTAGTTGCTTATCAACTAACGTCTCACCTTTGTGACATTAAAAGTGGTGTGTGTGGAATTCAATATATACCTCAGGAGTGGCAGAAGCACGATCGAGAGGTGTCAGGGATTGGCTTCGCATATACATGGGCCTGGTAGTATGAAGCGCGAGTCAGTGGTGCGATGCGCGCAGTAACCGCGTTCCACGATCATTGATTTCCGTTAGCGTCAAACGTAATCCAATCGCTCAAAGAGCTAGAAATCGGCGAACTCCATACGATAATCGAACGTACGAACGAAAGAGAAAAAGTGAGTAAACGAATAAACTAAAAAAAGAGCAAACAGCAGCACAATCGTTTCCACATCATCGCCAGACATCGAAGAGGGGCTGAAACTGTTTTTGCAACACCACGATTGAAACTTACAAATAAAACGGAAGACTATATGCTTACATAGCGTGTAGTTAAAAAAAGAAGCTCTAGGAAAGAGATACAGATCTTTTTTATTTACACGCTTTGCTGAGAAAAAGCAAATATTCACTCACCCTACTGCATATCGGTAGGTAATTTTGATAGTATATAACGTATATGATGAATGTGCTTGTACATGGATGCGTGAAGAGAAAAGAGTCAGCAAACACCTAGAAAAATTCTGTTTGTGATTCCATTAGATGATTGAGATATGGCCCAGGCCGTTCAAATTGGCCAATCGGTTTTCATACAAATGCCCTGATGACAAAATATGAATCGTGCCGATTTTATTGAATTGTCGCTCTATTACTATTAAAAAAAAAAAGATCCATGCTTATATTTTCGAACGGTGGGTATTTTAGTCATTAGTTGCCGATATTTTTGAATCGTGGGCTTTCAAAGCTTTGCTCGGGATATTCCTACAAAGTGAGAGCTCTCGAGCCGTAGTTCCGATGTAAATGTGCAGCAACTTGGATTATTTTTCCTGCCTGGTTTATCATGATATGGGCTATCCTTAGTTCGGTAATAAGAAACACTAGTTTTGCTCTCCATCTTAACCAACTTTCATTTATGCGAATTAATTTTTACGTTTTGCCAAAATTGTAAGTCACTATATTCTGATGCTCACCGATCACTGCGTAAGTTATAATTGAGGCGACAATAAAAATAAAACATTTTACTATTCTTAATGATTAACTTAAAAGATATGATTTCACCGCGTAGCGGTTCTCATAACTTGATCGCTAAATGCTGGTTACCTATACTATAATGTAACGATTTTTTTTGTTTGAAATAAGCCACTGTCTTGGAAGGCCTTCAAACCCTTCCAGCCAATGCGTAGGTTTATATTACCAGTTTAAAACAAAAACTTGTCAAAAAAAATCGGTAAGATGCATCGAAAAATTGACGTTAAAAAGTTTCTAAACGTATTCAGAGCTTAATACTTTACCGATCTGGCGAAATTCCACTTCTATGAAATGCTATTTGGATTTTTATAGTCGACGTTATAGCCAGAAATATTTGGACGTACCATTGTTCCCAACGTCACCTTAATTCTCGTACCGGCATACAGCATGTATTCTTGTTGCGTTTTGTACACGTAAACCAAAGGTAGCAATATTGTATATGATAATCGCCAAACTGCCCAGTGAAGAGTTTTGCCACCAGCAGTCAGACTATTAGTTGGAAAGGTTGACTTCTCGGTGGTCAGCGTACCAAGCCGGCCTGGCTCACCACTAGGTGGTCAGATTTCAAGCTGGATAATTTGATCATTGAGCAGTGTAACAGCTGAGTAGTAAGACTGTCCAGACGAATCATTATCTATACATGGGACACACGCAGATTACTACACGTAATTGCTGGACTTATTGGGCTGCACATACGAGCAAATAAGGCTAATCTTGTCCCTGCTCCCACTTTTTCTGAGAACCGTTTGCATATTTTCGGACCTATGCATGCGCAAACTGTATATTATCTACCCATAGATAGCAGATATTGGAAAGTGAAAAGAAAATCAAGAATAAAAAAAAGTGAAAGGTGTTATTGTAGTCGCCGGTCGCGGTTGACGCGATTATCGATCTTGACCCCTTGTCGCCCCAGCATTTTGTACCACATTGGCATCAGGAAAGCATCGCAACATGAGCGTCCTTTAGCTACAGCAGCAAATATAGCATATCGGAGAAGCCTTGAAAGTATAACGGGTATGTTTTTCGGAAATTGATCCCTACCTCTCGGCCACTCAGCGCCATCGTCCGCGTAAAAGTTGCATTGCGTACTGCGCATATCACGTTTTCCTCCCAGTGGGCTCTCTTTCTCGCTTGCTTGTACTTTATTCCTCTTGCAGACATCGCTCTATCACACCTTCGGAGCGAGCTCGACCGATGGCTGAGCCAGGGAGAATCCATGAAACTCGATGTGTGTTCGTTCCATATCGCGTTCGTCGACGTTTCAAACCCGTACAACCCCGAATTTTCTGTATATGGTGGAAGGGGCAGTTGTTGTACCGTCAGGGTTGGGGTGGGGAGGGGGGGGGGGCGAGTAGATCCTTTGCAACCTCAGAGGGGAAAAATATACGTCGACGAACATGCCGGGTAACGCGCCACTGCCGCCGAACTGTCCGAGGATACTTGGGGGTGGTAGAAGAAGAGAGGGCAGCAAAAAGTACGTTCGGATTGGCGGCTACATAGTGAGAATGGTGGAGGTGGGGCGAATACAGAACGGAATAGTACACCCGGCGACTTCTCTCGTTCTCCCCTACCAAACGTCGCAGCGGCGGCGGTGGAAGAGGCACAGACACCCTCGCACAGAGGGGTTGGTGCTCGGCATCCCCTTTAGTGGGAGAGTTCTGAACAACCGGCCATCGTCGGGAAATCCCACCCCTCTCTGCTAGAGAGTTTCTGATGCGTTCTCTTTCTCGCGCTTCTCTTCCTTTAGCCGAGCTTGCTTCTCGTTTTACCATCGAGACGGCATATCCCTCGATCTCTCTCACTCATTACCTCGCCCGAAATTATCCAAAGGGGATATGCGTCGCCTGTCTGGGACCTTAAATATACTCTTTATGAAGGGGGTAGTTTGAGAATGAGGCGAAAAAAAAACGATGCTGAAGAAGAAGGAGAGAAGTAGGAATAAAGTAGGAAATTCTGATGCGCGGACCGATCTGCGCGCGAGGGTTGAGTTCGTCGGTTTTTTTTTGCGACGTTTTCATATATGTTTGAAAGCGAAAATAATATATCGCAGAGTCATTCAGTCTGAATTCATGGTGATTCAGAGGGAGGATAATTGATGTTTGGAGTCTCGGAGAATCCGGAGGACAGAGAGACGAGAACAGGACGAGAAGTTAAATCTGAAAAAATCAACTCTTTTCTTTTAATTTGTGGATAAAACGTTCAATTCTCCACATTAACATGTGATTCATTATAAGTACTAAGAAAATTACGTATTTTTGATAAATCGTACTGAAACTTTCGAAGCTTAATCTCATTCGAGATTGATAAAAATAAGTAAAATGATTGCTGCGATTTATTTCGGATCAATACTGTAGTTCTTATATGTTGGCCCGTTAGCTATGAAAATTCTTACTCGTGCGAACATGGTTTCTTTGAAAGCTTCAATCCTCATGAATATATAATAATGTTAGTCGTCACCTTTGACAGAAAATAGACAGCCATAAGGACATTACGGGCTTCAAATAGTATATCTGGCAATTCATTTCATTTCCGCATTGTCTAACATCACGAGAGAGAATGGAAATATCAGGATAGAACTTTCTCATAGAGAGAACCTTTTAACTTTTCTGTCCTAAAATCGATACGTCGGACATGCTAAGCTAAGCGCCAGGCGACTGTGCACTTAATAAGGGCTATATGGACGAAAGTACCTCTGCATGCAATATTTACATCTAACTCTAGCGAGGTAATATCCGTAACGGAAATGTCATATTTCGCAGTACGTCATCGTGAATTCGGCATAATGTTATACGTTGAATGTTACTTGATGAAACGATATATTGAGTGGTAACGTCCGCGAAACGATAGTTTATATTACTTTCATTATTACCAGCAAATGCACAGTCCCCACCATATCATAGTTGCCGAGCAGAGTCTACGAACGATTATATTGATTCCCCTTCGCCTACCTGACGGAATCGATAGACTATACGTGGCTACTTGGTCTTTTTTGTGTTTCACGGTCTACGTAAAAAAAAACGTATTTTCCTCGTACACGTATATAGCTGACAAACCCTTTCTCTCTCGGTGGCAATTTCGAAGTTAAAATCTCCACTTTAACGAGAGGGTAGGGAGAGCCTCACAAGCCTAATGGAAATTTCTCGTTCGCCGACGAGATAGATGGAGTGATAAAGTGAAAACTGTGCGTGCACTGCATACACACACTGCACTCTCGATTACTTAATATAGCTAGCTGGCTATTCCACGGACACTCATCAGAGTCGTGCAAATGTTTGAAAACGGCAACGGCAGATCGGCGGGCTTCCGTCGATCTGTCTCGACTTTGCGTAGAGGTGTTTATATATTCGTATACTATATGTATAAGCCGTTTCCATAATGTCTATAACTGTAAGGGATTAACATTGATAGGATAATTTTTGTCTGCAAAGCGGGCGTAGAGGAAAGGCGCCCGTGTCCGTCAAGAACATCACGCATCAGGGAACTTTTAAATTCTCCATAGATATATTTACAGCAGAAGCAGCAGAAAAATAACATGTTACGTCAATTCCAATAGCGTAGATACATATAGTGAGAAAAAAATATTATTTCATCTACGAAATCGGCGTTCGCGGGCGTTTAAACGATTTTTTGTTGACTTAACGACATTTGAGTTGTCTCAATCATATTTTGGGTTCTTCCACCCATCCCAAAATATGGATAGGCTAACTTAACCGAAAATATAATCCGGCCAACGAAAACTTTGTTAAGTCAACGGATAATTCGTTAGAACGCCCATGAGCGCTAATTTAGCAGATAAAATAATATTTTTTTCTTAGTGTGTAAAATTAATCATATGAATCAAAACAAATTCACCTGATGGCACAATCGAATGTCATTTTTTTTCGAAAATTTTTCATGACTTCGCCGCCAAATTGATTGACTCCGCCAGCTTTGCGTACAGAGTGCAAAAATTTCCATTGTGTTTATTCGATTATAATTCAAAACAAACGGAGGACGAAAAAAAAATTCACACTGGGCTGCAAAGCACGCATTCACAATGAACAGACAAAAGTTTATTTTTCGTTCTGAACGAGAAACTAGTTGCGAGATAAGCTAAAATAAATGGGCTGAGGGTTTCTATATATAACGATCTTGCTTAAGTTCCGTTTCGTAAATATAGTGCAAGAGCGTCGGAAAGAGGAGGGTACAGGCAACAGCGACGAGACGGAATTGAATATGAATGAGTATACTCTATGAAATATACGACTTTCAGAGCATCCAGTTTAAGTTTAATTGTTTTTAATGCAAATAGAAACGGAACTCGCGTACAGAGAGAGAAATATCTTTTTTAGCGTGACTCGTGAAAAAGAAATTCAGCTTTAGATGTATAATATGCATACGACCTTCCCTTGTGTTACAAAAAGAAAATCATGTTACTGTATCCCCGATAATTAATCGAGGTGAGAAAATCTTCGAAACGGGCCAGAGTGCGAAATCAAATTCTCTCATACGAAGCAAAGAGTCTCTTCGTCAATAAGACGTGGTTAGTATTCCAAACTTTAAGCAAGGTACATTTGTGTACAGCTACATGCCTGTTTGTATATGCGCTGAGGGAATTTGGCGGGCAAAATGAGACCGAAAACACCGGCCAAGGGACACGAAACGCAATACATCACGTTGTCTCGGTGCTGGGCTTAAGAAAACAGAAAAAAATGGGAAATAAACAACCCCAAAGGAAAAGAAAAAGAAGCATACTGGTAACAGAGGGTACAGCGGAAAAGAAGCCTAGCGTGTCGAGACGTACAGAAGGATGAAGAGGACGCTAGAGGTTTAGGGCTTATGCGACTCCCCCTCCACGAGTTTTCCAACCCCCTCTATCCATCCCTTTGTACCTTTTTCGCCCCTCTTTTCCTGGTCTCTTTGCCTACGCTAAAGCCCTCTCTTTTTCCCATCAATTTTCCCGCCAGCGGATTTTTTCACCCTCCATTTTTTTTTATCAAACTCTGGAACTGCTTGGTGGGGATGAATCGAACCACCTGCGCTGCACTCCCCGTGCGCTCATGTCATTTGTACAGAGAACGCGCGCGTGGGAGACATCCGAGCTACGGAAGGGGGAGCTTTGGAGCTTTTAGCCTCGGAGGACAGACCTATGGAAGGGAGATAATTTTTAAAACGCCGCTTGCGGGAAAATAAAAATTAGATGAAGAGAGCGAGACAATCCGGTGATTGCGCGACGAGAACTGAGAACGCGATACGGCCATCGTGAGGGGTGAGTGAGAAAAAAAAGTCAGAGGGGTATGAATGACGGGAGAAGAGGAGAAAGAAAAGGGGATGCATTTTTTTTCAATGAAGTGAAAAGCGTGTGTATATATCGTACTTGGATGTAGGAGGGGACAAAAGTGGGCATCGTCACAGCGAGAAGAGAGAAAAAGATTAGAAAGAGAAGGAATTCAAATCTATCGCTGAATATCTTTTCGACGGGGAGATGAACAGACGAAGAGAAATTTTACAGGGTGTTTCAAAAACGCTTCTTCCGATACACCCTGCTTGCTTCTATACAAAAGTTCCGTTTAATACAGGACTCCTTATTTTGACACGCTTCGTTTCTGTCTCTGTCTCTGTTTCTGTCTCTGTCTCTGTCTCTGTCTCTGTCTCTGTCTCTGTCTCTGTCTCTGTCTCTGTCTCTGTCTCTGTCTCTGTCTCTGTCTCTGTCTTTGTCTCTGTCTCTGTCTCTGTCTCTGTCTCTGTCTCTGTCTCTGTCTCTGTCTCTGTCTCTGTCTCTGTCTCTGTCTCTGTCACTGTCTCTGTCTCTGTCTCTGTCTCTGTCTCTGTCTCTGTCTCTGTCTCTGTCTCTGTCTCTGTCTCTGTCTCTGTCTCTGTCTCTGTCTCTGTCTTGACCTGAACTCGGTAGGGATGAGTAATTTGTGCGAAATAAAATGTATCGATATTCTGATATACTAAAGAATGTGATGGACATACGTGTACATACATGTGGGTATCTTGATACGTCGGGAGAAACCAAATACGGAAGGGTGACATGGAAAGAGTTAATCGACAGTTCACACGAATAGGTCGAACGAAGAGAAGAATTAAAAAAAAAACGTCCGTCAAACTCTCATGTATCTCTATTTTATTTCTCGACGGAATGAACGATAAAATCGCTGACATGCCAGTGATTTTCAAGTAGTGACGGAACGTGAGCGGTCTGACACTTTCCGCATCGTCGAGTTATTTGCATTTTTTAATAATCAATGTGGTTATTACACGTCTATCGATGGAAACGCAGACTCAATTATTCTCTCCCGCCGCATTCACGTTTTTTCTTGCTCTACCTTCTCCGAAATTCCCCAAACTCTTCAACTTCATCCTGAAACAATTACATCCACTTCAGTGTCGAGAAACGTTCTTGCTGAGACAATTCAATTCATGTTTCGTAACACGTTTTCCGCTTTATCCACCAGTGTCTGTATGCTTATATACATATATCTGGCATGTGTAGATCGCAAAACTTTCACCGTCGCTTGAGCGTAACACAAATTGCGTTCCGAAATCTCGTTATAGTCTCGCGCAAGGGAGCACTATATATAGCTCACATAGAATGAGAGAACTTTATCGGTTGGTCTGTAAATTTCGTTGTGGACGTCGTATTTTTCAGTCTCCCTTGGTTTTCTCCACCGATCTACCAGGTATACAAGCTCTAATTTATTCCCTTGCTTTGCGGAAGATTTAACGTCGGTAGTACGTAATCCTCTAGAAAAGTCTCCCTCCCATATGCGTGGTCCGACAGAGGCTGATCGCGGATTTTAGGGGTTGAATCCTGGGGGGCTCCCGAATTTCAGTTTCTCGCTACGCGATTGTCACCATTTCCCTCCAGAATGAAACGGTTGACTGAGGGATTAATTTATATCTCATGCCAAATTATATCGATGAATTCAAACGATCATATACGCACCGACACATATATCATAACGAAATAACTAGATGCTACAGATTTTTTTTTACCTGAATGTAATATTGTAAACAGACAAAAAACAGCGATAATTTGTTTAGCATCTTTCGAAGAAATTCAGTAACGTTTGCAAACAAATAAACATTTGATATTTTCATTAGTGAAAAATCGACAAATACGTTCAACCGAAAGTTTCTTCAATATCCTCATTAACGTAATTTTGTCGCGTATGTCCTGAAAGTGGCATCCATGGGTCTGATGAGCAAACGAACGTGCTCATCTGCTGATATACATATATAATACCTATATTAAAAGCGAGGTCTGTGAGTTCTAAGTTTTACTTCGCGGTTGAAGCACCACGACGAGACTATACCGACCTAACATATTCCCAGAAAGCCTTAGGGATCTGCTAAAATCACCAAGGGACCTTTTCCTCAAAACCCATATAATATAATTAATATACCAACATGTATATACATTTACTACATGTATCCAGACCAGCGTTTTCCGCTCGACGAACAGACCCCGACGGTCATCTAAAGTTTTGCCGTAATTAGTTATAAATTTCATTGCCGTTTCCACGTAATAATATTCCATACAAGGGCATGTATGTACATGTCCTTGTATATATAAATGAAAGAGTAGGTATGAGGTGAGTGTCGGGTTCCGCAGCATTCCAGATCATACAGAATAGTGGAGAAAAGCGCCGCTAGAGAGCGGTGAGTAGTTTGCATATACGTACATATGTACACACAGACATATATATATATATATAATACATTTTATAAGTATGTACGAAAAGCAACTTGTGTGATACGACCGACGCTGCAGCGTACAGTGAGCCTCATCGTCAGTAAAATAGCATGGAGGGCTGCGGGACGACAAGGAAGTGTAGTGCCCTGCCGAAAGGGTTAGCCAGTGCACTAGGGTCTCTCTGGCTTACGGCTGTATGGTGTCTGGGTGAGTATGTATTCGCGTTTGTGCCAGAATAAGGGGCGGAAGTCGGTGGAACTCGAGAAGGGAGCTGGAGAAGGAGAAATGGCGAAGGGGTTAGCAGGGTGTAGGCAAGGGTGAGAAGAGTCACGGCCCTGCATTAGCCCAAGCGGGTCGGTGGGAGGATAAATGGAGGTGTACGAAAGAGGGAGAAGGATAGAAAAAGATTGGTATATGTACATACGTCCATGAAGGACAAAGGAGAAGAGGAAATGGGATAGAAAGGGTGATAGGGGTGGAAAACTGCGCCGTACATGCACTAACGAACGAACGAATGAACGAATGGGGTTTAAAGAGAGCAGGGAAGAGAAAATTTCGGATTTCTCTCCCTTGCGCTGAGCTATATATATACTAAATCTGACTATCTACAGAGCGTAAGAGAGGGATCGAGGGAGAGAGAGAGAGAGAGAGAGAGTAAAAGAGCATCATCAACCACCCAGCACCAGCACTCTCTTCTCTCTCGTTTAGGGTTTTACGGATGTAGTGGGGGTGGCGGCCATTTTGCGAGCCGGGAAAAACACACGCCCCAAGGTATATACGGAATGAACATGCGGAAGTGAGAGAACGATAGAGAGAAAGGACGAACGAGCGAGGGTGGATGAGGGGGACTCTGACAGATGAAAGAGGGAGAAAGAGCCTGCGGGAAGAGGGCTGATGTGTGTACTTTTGCACATATACGTATGAATGTGTGTGTGCGGGTGCCCGCGCCCGCGCATGTTTAACGAAAGCTCTAGCTAAAATTTTCGAGAGCCCACACCGCCTATATATATTGCGAAAACCCCTTCGCAACAACCTAAACCATCGCCGAATCTCCTCTTCCTTCTCCTCCCTCACCGTCTGTATCTATACCCCCTCTTTTCTTTCTCTATACATCACGTGGTCTCTCTTTTTACCCTCGGAAGCCCTCATTTCTCGGAGCCTCCCCCCTCACCGATGGCAAAGCTCGTCCGTATTAAGCGCAAAATGTAGATGAACATTAGATCCCACAGTCCATGTGGTCAGATGTACACACGTATATGTAGTTGATTCTTTCATTGCCCAACGAGAAATTCGGCATCAAAATTTAAATTTATCTGCCATTGTCATATTTTGATATGTGTGATAAGAAGACATGCTTTGGCAAGTTTTAGCCCTTCCCCTCCTTCTATTAGTTTTCGAAGAGAATGGCAATATTTGTATTTTTTCATTTGTAGCAAGTTTTAATTTGCTTTATCCTCCCTCTTTACTTATCCTTGACTCTTTTTCCGTGCGGTATTTTTGCTCTATTAATTTTCGATTTTACCGGTCATTTGTGAAATATGGATGTGAATTTATAAAATGATTTTCAATGTGAAAAATCCAAATTTGTCGAAAAAAAAAAATAAAAAAAAAAAATAATAGTACTGTTTTGTGAAGACGGTTTTTATTCCTTAAGGCCACATTTTTTCACAAAATGGGTTGTTTAAAGGTTTCACAAAATAAAAGTGAAATATCTTTATTGCCCATGATGTTTGTATATTTTTCTAAAAAAGCTGAAATTTGTAAAGTAGGATAGGCAGGAATGATATTTAAATCAAGGGTTGAATTATTTATTTTTATTTTTCGATCTAGGATTCTGCTCGAAAAATGCAGTTGATTTAACGTGAGAAATTGTATGTATGATCTATCGTTTCTGAAATATTAATTTTGTACAACTTGTTGAAAAAAGCTACTGGAATCTCCAATGCCGCACAGAGGGAGATACGAATTAAAAAAAAAAAAAAATTAAAAAAAATTATTTCGCAATATTTTTCAGGAAACTTCAGTTAAATTGAATTAAAAAAGTCCTTAGTTAGTTTTTTTTTAATTCACCTCAATATACTTCAAAAAGATCACAGAGAATTGGTTCCTACAGTCAATAGTTCCCAACATATGAATTTTTCAAATCCAGGAATTTGTGTAAAAAAATGTTTCAATTCATATAACCGAAACTATTGGTGATAGCTTTAATGATTACAAAACGTTTCTTACATTAACTGTTTTGAAGTTTCCGAAAAAAAATTACATCGAAAAATACCATTTTAACCCTCGATTGATTTAAATATCATACATTGCCTATCCCAGTCTATGAAGTCCACCTATACTCTAGAAAAATATATAAACTAAAAACGGAATTTAATTTTACCATCATTTTCAGAATACTCGAAACGGGCTATTTGTTTAGGAAGATAGGGTTTTAAGGGGGAAAACCAGCCTCACGACCCAGAATTTTTCGAAAAATTTGTACTTTATTACGTGGAAAAGTATTTATATCCACATTTTTTAAGTTACAGGCAGAACCGAAAAATAATAGAGCAAAGTAAAACTTGCTATACAAATGGAAATAACAACGTATTTTCGTTCCCGAAAACTTATAAAAGGAAAGCACTAGAATTTGTGAAAGCATGTCTTGTCATTATATATAACAAAATGTGGGAGTTGCAGGTAATTTGAAATTAGGTTCCCAAAGCGGTAGAAACAACTATAAGATCTTCGTCTCTCGAGTGGTATGCGCAATTGCATAGCCAGTGAGCAAACCCAAAATCAACCGAAACCCAAAGCTCAGCAGGCAGATCTAATTTTCATATGGGGGGGGGGGGGGCAACTTCGCCTTTTATACAGGGTAGCCCATTTCAATCTCCTCAGGCCGATATCTCTGAAATTAAGCGAGATACAAAAAAATGTTTCATACAAAATGACATTTCACATACCATACATTTTACAAAATCACATTTCGTATATAAGATTTTTTTTTGTACCTTGCTTAATTTCGGAGATATCGACGTGGGGCGATCAAAATGGGCCATCCTGTATAATAAATACGTATCTATATATATATATGTATCTATGAGTAGTTTTTGTTCTCCGTGCACATATCCAGTCTCCATACCACCAACGACGCAGCAGTCACACCGTATCATTTTTCTTCCTCCCTCTCTCTGTCTGCGGCCGTGGCGTTTTCAACTTTCACGCACACACTGTACGAATTTTTACTCTCCACCTTCCAATTGCGCAGCCGTGATTTTTTTTTCAACACTTCCTTTCCCTCGTCTTTCACCCATGTGTCTCCAGTTCTCGTTCCATATCTCCTCTTTCTCCGTGCGGTATCTCCGACACTGATGAATGATCTCCGAGGTGACTCAGCATCCATACGTAAGAATAATCGAGGGGAGATTAGGAATTTAATTGCCGAGAAGTAGACCCCTTGATAAATAGTTGACTTTCGCAGTGGGCTTTCTGACACTTTTTATAGTTACGGAAAAAAATATGCATGTAAAGTAATATGAGAACATGAGTCACCCTATAGTACCATTATTATAACCAAGAGGTACTTGCTAAAGCTCCTGCATGAGTTCTTTCAGAATATAATTTCGATTCTTAAAGAATTATCAAAATTTTCCTAAAAAAAGGTAGTCAATAGCTGGTTAAAAGATTATTCGAACTTGTAGTATATTCAGCAATCGGTTATTTGAAAGATCACATTATGTTTGTCTTTTATAAAACGTTAAATTCCTTTTTGGGTAAGATTTGATTAAATTTAAAAAAATGCCCTTCTCATTTGCTATTTGACCACTGATGTTATCGGTATTTGGATACCATCGATGCGGATAATCCCCGCGAAGTCTTCCGGCTTACCAATAGGGAGGACTCGACAAAAGCCTTTTAATCGGTATCATTGGGATACTAAAATTTTATCTTGGACGATAACATTATTTAAACTTGGAGAAGGTTCAATATCCTTTTGGACAAGATTTTTCATGAATTTATGAACATCGCGTTCACACGCCAATGGGTGACTGACATTTCTGTCCTCAAATCTAAATTAATTCGGTATCTTCGCAAAATCTTCCTCCGCATCAATAGGAGCGCTATTCGAAGATCAACTTGAGATTATTGATCGTACTCGTATCACACCTTGAGGGCACATTTTTTGCACATTTTCACATTTTTATTTGAAACACCAAGAGACTGTGTTAAAATTTCGATTTAATTTCGGGCTCAACTAAAAAAAAAAACTGCATACTGATCTCCGGTTAGGAAACGTACTTTACTTTTATTATCTAACCAGCCAAGACGCACCCTCAAAATTCTCATTACATCCATCCAAAAACTCCTTCCCCTTTTCCACATTAGTTCAATTACGTGGGTAAGCTTTCATCGCGCGCAACTCGGAGCAAAAAAAACGACATCGACGTTTTCCCAAATGTAATGTAGATTTAAATATATACATCTGGACGTATACACGAAGCGGATTCCAACGAGTATGCGTGCAGGCAATCACGTTTTGATCACGAGACCCACAAGAAGAGGGACCACCAGGGACTCAAATTAGATCTCAAGCAACCTCTTTTTCCTACCAAACTCGTTTCGTGCTACGCGACCCTCGAGTTTTTCATCTTCCCTTCTCCGTATCTTTCACCCCGATTTTTTTGTTCACCAGGAGACGCCTGTATATCTTTATGCAAGGCGCCTTCTTTTTCGTAAATCCCCGATTCACCGTCGAAAATGTGATTCATCAGCAGGACGAACAGGAGACTCGATGTCTTTTGCCCAATGAATATATTGCGCAATCGAATCTAAGAAATTTCTCAGAATACAGCGAGAAGATCGACAGAAATTTTAAGGAGATCCTTTGATCTGCCTCTCGTAACGGACTAATTGAATCGTGACGATTCGCTTAATCCGCAAGGAGGAGAGAGGCCAGTACGTTTAATTTCGTGGATATATGTGTATGCAACCATAGAAATGCGGACAAAACCATGGGGGTGTCAGCCATTCGGAGATTTCTTGACGAAGGGTCGCCCTTGTGTCCGTAGGCGAGCTCTCGCGAAGGAGTCAAAGAGAGAATGAGACATGGGGTAGATTGCAAGGGAGTGAGTTGAGAGAAAATGAATGCAGTGAAAAAGAGAGAGAAAATATCTAATGGGAGAAGAGCCACAACGAATGACTGGAAAGGCTGGTTGGGTTGAAAATGTATTTCGACAAAGGCGAGAGTTCCACTGGCTTGTCTCTCTCGTTTTTCCTACTTCTCTCAGAATCCCACACTGTATGTATATGTATATACATGCCAAGTACATACAACGTTGGGACTTTGCAAAACTATGAGAGGATGGTGTGATGGTTTTTGTGAAATCGGGACAGGGGGCTCTACACTCGTCGAAATGTTAGGAAAACCCGCGAGCAGGTCTCAAATCAACGGCAAGGAATTGCGTGCGTTTATACAGGCTATTCGCGCATAGAGTCGACATCACGTTTGCGGTTTTACTATACTCTCTCTCTCTCTCTCTATATATATATTTTCTATTATCTCTTTCTTACACCACAATAATATTTATATTATATATATATATATATATATATATATATATATATATATATATATATATATATGTATATATACATCTGACGGCTGCTTTGCGCCACCGAGAGAGGTCGTCTCTGCTCTCACTAATACCCAGGATCCTCTCCTACCCGGCTCTTTCGTAATAACAGATGTAAATTACGTCCGTGCCTATGCATGTACACGCACCGACGCATTTCCAACGTCGGATGGGCGGTTGGGAATGAGGGTTGGGGAGAGGGAGGACGAATAGAGGAGGTCCTATACGCGAATCCAGAATATTTGCGTAGGCTACGCGTACACGAGAGAGGGATAGAAAGAGAAGAGAAACGACAGAACGAGATTCGCTCTGATGCCAACACTAGCAAAACGTGAATGTAAAGAGAGAGAGAGAGAACTCTGTACGGACTGTACGGGGTTATACTCCCGCGAGCTTGTACCACTCTCTGTACCCTATATATACCTGCTCCTCTCTCTCTCTCTCTCTCTTTCAACCTTTCTCTCTTTCCGTGGTGTGCATATATATGTATATACTATGACCAAGCAATACGCATGTGACTATGCTGGTATTTGCCGGTGGCGACCGCAGGGCTCGAGATATTTGCAAGCCAAATTTTAATACCAGAATTAATTTGACCCGAGGAAAGTGAGGGGTGTTCAGAGATGTACAGAAATACAGAAAGCGCGAAGGAGAGAGCGAGAGAGAGAGAGAGAGAGAGAGGAAGTTGATAGGATAGATGTACGTTTTAGCTAGCTGGTATATACCATAACTTTTTGTACTTTGACCCTGTCGAGCCCATGAACTCCACCTACATACATTTGTAAAGAACATTACATAAGAAGTATGGTACATATATCCATGTCCTAAATCCAGAAGGGCGTATATACGCTATGCTTATACACAGCCTATGCGCCGTTGTGGCATTCAACGGTAGATATAATATATTGATCATCTAATTCCAGAAAGGCATATAAGCCCACCTTATAGACCCTCGATACGCCCTTTGCTCGATACGTGCTTGAAACATATGATTATTATTATTGCATCTGTATATATAATGTGTATATATATATATATATATATATATATATATATATATATATTAGTAGTCACTAATCCAACACCTCTGGGGTGCTTTGGCTATTTGCAAAAGGGCTGAGAAAAGCAGCTTGCGCGACATGGCGGAGACAAGTCCCAGCTGAGGGAGACAGTGTGGTTTAGTAAAAAGAAAAACAAAAATAAAGCTAATTTATTGACGACCGGAGAGCATCTCTCTCGTGATATACGCTACAAGATAGGAGACCCAAGGGGGCGCCCCTGCAATGTGTAAGAGCTCTGTGGTTATCTCTTGACGGAATTATATGTCCAGCAGTTACGAAACGTTTGTCATTATATAAAGTGTCTCACATGCGATAACTTTGTATCGTGAATTACATCAGTACTGTCAGACCACTTTTTTCATTCGCTCTCCATCAGGTGTTCCCTTCTCTTTTCTTCATTATGAATATCGAAAAACTCGCGACCAGTTGAAAAAAAAGGAGGTACATGGTGTTAGATGTGTCCCCTGCTATTGGCAACAATGCTTTTTGTGCCTTTCGATTGATCCTGCGGAGAGTCATCGACTCGATTCTGTGCGGACTCACCCTCTCTTTCTAGTAAGGTTTCTCCATGGACTTTGTATCACGTACTCTCTCATAGCTCACGCCCCCCTGAACGTCATACCCTTTCTCTTTGCCGACGATACAAATGGCTAAAGTAAACTTCGCCATTACGTGCTCGGTAGCTCTGCGTACCACCTATCTCTACCCTTGCATCGGTTTATATATCTATATACATCGAGGAAAGTTCGTGAACAACCACGGACCACACTCTTCCCTCGATTCCCCACAGTTCGGTGCCCACTCGGGCGCCATTTTGACACGGTTACCGCGGTGACATGAGAGAAATACCTCCCTAAAGCATGCAGCAGCAGCGGCAGCAGAAGCCGGGACATTGGGGGGTTTGCTTTGAGATCCAAACTCCTGGTGAAACTTCTCTCTGCCGACCTTCCCTCCCTCTATACGCGGTGGATGATTGCACTAGACGAGAAAGCCTCTTGAGATATAGATGAGATCAAAGTATAAAGGAGAGGTGAATAGATTGTATATGGGATGCTGCGTATGACCAATGCTGCTTGATAATTATTTTGATAATAGTTATGTACAACGGAAGAGTACTCGTTCATTATCGTTGTCGTAGTTATTGTATGAGAGAAAAACTTTTAGCCCACAAAAATAAAATTCTTGACTTTTTGATGAAAACCATCCGCTGCAATCTCTGTCCGCAGTATATTTTCCATCCCATACGAGACAAGATATGTGAGAAAGAAACTTTAGATTACAGTGTGAGCACATCGTTGAGAGACGCAGCAGCGAGGACAGAGATGTAACTTTGTGAGAGCATTTTGGCGCCGTCAAGACCAGACAAAGGATACGCTGACGTATATATGTGGCTCGAGACATGAACCAACATCCACGCAATCTTTCTTCCCGTTCATGTGTGTGTAAATTCAGCTATTATTGCATGTGTGTATATTCACTGTACCTATAATTCACCCCGTGATGCGTTATGAAACAAACGTTCCATCAGCACCGTACAATAAACAAAACTATCGCATCTATATCATATACACTTATTTCTAACTATATATGCAGAGAATGGGTTGATGTATAATAGTTGATGCTCTGCTCCGCGTCATAGCAGAAGAGATGCTCGGAAGGTTCTTATTTTTATTGTCGTCACTTATTTTTTTATTCGCGTTTGAATGGAAGGAGCCAATTATCGGCCAGTTAATCCAATTCTTAGTATGGCTATAATCTTTGTGGATAGGTGGTATAAATCGATGCTTGACGAGTGAAGGATAACAGACGATATAGAAAGATGACCCTTGGTGAGATCGGAGGCTTTTCCCGAGAGTGCTCCTGCCCTATGTATACATATATCCCATCTCCATGTTCACGTGAGCTCTCCTTTCGTGTTTTAATTAAAATTATTTAGAGGCGTCCATGGGATGATGATCGATTAAGGTAAAAGGATGAGATTAATTAAAAAGCACCCGGGGATGAAGTGCTGGAGAGGAGAAAGAGAACTCGTTGTTGTATGTACATAGAAAACTCTTGAGGTGCGATAGGCGCGAGTTTCTCTAGAGTGTTTGAGCAGAACCCCAGGGATATGACAAAATTAAAATAAAAAAATTCAAATAGTTGAGTTTGAGGTACGGAGAGGACGATGACGACGTGCAATGAAGGGTGAAAGGTAATTTTCGTATCGAGTAAATTAAGTCTCGCGAAGGATGCGATGGGGGACACGAGAGAAACTGGATTGGAAGGGCAATATAGTGAGAAAACAAAAAGAGGAAGAGTATGAAGACCTGCGGCGGTGATGCATGGAAGCGTTTATTCGATCAAGCATCAAGCCTCCGGGACTCATAGTGAGTAAATACCTCTGTATACGTATATACACGTATATATATATATATATACACGAGAATCTCCATTCTGATATAAAACACGACGTGAGACATCAATATGGAAATCTAATAATTTACACTTCAATAGAGCGGTGAGCTCGAGAGTGAAAAAAACAGAGGCTATGTATCTCGGACGCAAAATCATGGACAATATATATAATACGTTCGCCAGTTGCATTGAAGGATATATAACTTCCGATCGGAAAAGAGTCTCTCTCTCTCTCTCTCTCTCGGTCTCTTTCTGTACTTGTGTGCGTGGATGGTCGTGTACATCTCGGGAGAATATTCAAATGCTTACGAGGAAACGATGAGAGAAAGCGAATTCAATAAGTAATTAAGGCAGATGACGGAAGTGAGTTTCGAGAGAGAATGCTCTCGGATGGCATCTATTCTCTCTTGAGTATATAATGTTCTCGTGTATTATGTATTCATGCGCTCTACGTATCGTATATGTAGTGAAACGTATAGAGACGAGGCGAAATATGTGTGTCGGGCGAAGCTGTTTCCATTTTACGATCTGTCGCTATATATATATATACGAGATGACGCGATGTCGAGAGGTGAGGGGGGTGGTATTTCGAGGAGACGACGCACTCACACTCTCCATGCTTTTCGCAGAGAGGGTCTCCGGAGAAATGAGGTGGGAAAATCTCGAAGCCAACGGAGGGTGGTTTATACCCTCGATGTTCACCCCTCCCTCATCGTCTCCTCTCTTTTTTTCTTTTTCGCTACCGGCGTCGCCCATCCGTCGACCATTTCTGCCACCCGATAAACTTTGTCGATTACACTTTTCCGTCCTGCATAGAACTCTCTCGGCTCCCTCAACCTCACACACGTCTCATGTTTATCCCTCTTTACTCCTCCATACCCTCTTCCCTATTTCCGTTGCCTTCCCTATCGAAGCCAACACCCGAGTTAGCTCTTTCTCTCCACATACATATAGATATATATACATATACATATATGCTCGTTTTCGTTTATATTCAGCCTTTACTACTTATACGTCCCATTACATACATACACGTAGTCACATATGCATATTTGTATCCATGTGTGCAATTTCATATTTGACACGCATACGCGAGCGTTAATGAATTTCTCGTATCAGCCTGTATTACGCTCAAAAGGAAACTTAAACGCGTCTTGTGCACGTACGAAAAATATTTCGTGCGTCCAAAAAGTTTCTCGCGTTGGTGAACTATTTTTCTTCCTCATTCGGCAGAGTGAAGATATTTCATATCATTACCGTAAAATAGTACCAAAGAATTGCAAAAAACATTTACGCAGAATTGGCAGAACACGTATGTACATATGCATGACTATATATACAAACATAGATGAATGAAACCCATTGAAAAGAGAGGAATTATTATTCCGCAAAATGTGTTGCACAACCGCACATTCCGATATTTTACTATGTATGCGATCTCGATAAATACAAATATCGCGGTACAGCAGCCCCCGTATTCACCCTTGACCCACAAACTCACGTACAGAACGGCAAGAGAGAATTCGATTTTTTTCTCGTTCCACCTCCTCCCTCTGCACTCTTTTATTTTCCACGACACTCACCTATTTTTCTCTCATTCTCACTCTCCCTCTCTTCAGTCTCATCTCTGTCGATTTTATTCCTCACCCGTGAGCCTTCACCCCTCAATTTCGTTCTCTCGCTCTTGCAGTTTTCCACCCCCCGTGTCGCGCTTTCTCTTTCCCTACGGTGTTCTCTCGTCGCCATTTTGCGGACTTCATCGATCCTGCGCCCACGCACCCACCAAGCTTTTCCCGCCATTTTTTTCCCCACTACCCTCACCATGGCTTGGAGAGCTTATACATATATGCACGAGCATTGACGCGTGGATGAGACACACATGGCTGGAACAGAGCTTGCACTGTGCTGCCACCCTTGCTCGACTATTTTTCGTAACGTCACACAACTGAACTATTCGTTTTATCAACCTCGATTTTCCCTCGCAAATGTTTCTTATTGGTTTCTTCCGATGATTTCGTATAGACAAGAGAATGTTTTATACTGCATGTGACTACTTTTCGTTCTCGCGACCGTCCGATAACTGACGAAAGAGACGACGAAAAACTAACGACAGAATTCGTATCGCTTGCACAAACGCCGGTTCTACGAGTTTGATGAAATTTGCATAGAGCTACCTCAGCTAGCTAGCTCAGCGAGCTAGGACAGATCGGTCGAGAAAAAAGCAGCTTCTATTATACGATGAAGAGCCGCTTTCATTGTCGTACCCCCAGCAGAGGTACAGCTTGAAGGTCCCCTGACCCCCTCTTTACACCCCGTTCTCTTCAACCCTTAGCGTGTCCTTTGGTGCGAGGACTGCAGCTTGGCTGCAGAATTCTGCAAACCCCACCATGCGGACCCCCAACAACGAATTTTCATACATTCGTTGAGAAATCTTCACAGATTACTGAATTATGCATTTCCTAGTTTATAAATTACCGTATGATATTTTTTAGGGTTTCCGAGAGAATCAAATGTAACGGAAATTATTTTGGGAGCTTTCGTTCAGAAACAAAATAAAATTTAATGCCGTTTATATACTTTTTAAAACATCAAATCGTCATAGTTTCTATTATAAATATTACGATTACATTGGAGTTATATCAATCTGCGTAAGATTGAAAAAAAATTATTCGATTGGTTTTATTAGCTATATATACCCAACCAAAAGTTGGGTCCGATGAGGATTTTCAGTAATTTGCGATACGATAAAAAAAATTAAAATTAGCTTATTGAAGATACTTAGAACATTAACCCACAAGGTTAATTACACATCCACCATTGAGGTTAAAACAATTTCTTCAACGAATTTGCCAGAAACGATTTCGTTTACTATCGAAAGGTAGTCCCTGATTTTTCTCAATACATCTGAATTTTTTAAGAATCAAATCACTTAATTTTGAACTTTACATTTTTGAAAATCAAATAATTCATAGAATGTCGCCAATTTCGGATATTTTCCTATAGAGAGGTTCCATATTATACTTCTAAAGTTTTAAGATCATTGAACAACACGTTTCACGAATACAATGTTTCGAAATTCGCAAAAACAAAAAAATCGAAATTGAGAGAAAACATATATACCACCAAAATTAGATGTGATAATTCATGGCGATAAAAAACTTTTTGACAAAAAGCATTTCAATACTAGGCGTGCATATATAGGAAAATGGTTGTTTATTTGATAAACAGTGTTGAATCCAACTCGGCTGCAAAACAATTACGGCAACACTTGAAAATTGGAGAATGGGAAGATAGGATTAAATTTTATGATATTGTCATTTTTTGTTTGTTTTGTGTAGCCTTTTTCGTCTTAATACTTTCCCTCGATTACCTCTACGCGTGCCACTGGATACAGTATGAATAAACAATGAATTTGTGGAAACATAACGTCAATTTTCGTTCTGAATTGGTGTTCATTTTTTGTTAGAATGAATGATATAATGCAAAAATCATTCTGGAATTTTTATTATTATACAAAGTATCATGAACATTTTCATTATGCCAAAAACTGTTATTTGTCCCTTGGGCTAGTGCAGCCCCTCATCTCGGCGAACGTGGGAGAGAATAAGACGATAAGGCGATAATTTCCTGAAACATTGACGGATGATGTGGTCGCAAATTCGGAAGTCCCATGATCAGTTTAACGGTGGAATGCTGATCATAATTAATGCTGATTCTGTGCACCGCTTTTTGTATATACCAATCAATGGCGTTTCGAGCAAACGTCAAACAGTACGAGATTTACAAAATAATGATACCAAAAATTCTGTATTGCAAAATGTCAAATCGTAACAAAAACGTTAAGAGAGAAAATAAAATATTAACACATTAATCAGTATAATTATCAGTATAACAAGACTATAGTGTAACCGCCTATTCATTATTGAAACAATTTATTCGTCTTTGTTCAGTAGAGTCTGGAGACGTCTCCGGTACCTATATATAAATGTGTATTTAGATTAATGACTTTCATGGAGTTATCAAAATATGAATTGCCTATATTAAACTGTACTGGTTTTCCCAGATCATTCCGTATTTTTCCCTGAGTCCTTGACAAATTCGATACAGTTGAGAAGAGTTTTTGTGCGGGATCCGTTACTGACAGGAGGCGAGAAGGAAGAAAAGGGTGAGGATAGCGAATGGGCGAGGACCCCGAGCACGCTAAAAACAAAATACATCATATATACCTATGCTCGGTGTTTATTGTGGCACGTCTGCAGATTGTATTGTATTATTTCATAGCTGTGCTACATGAATTGTTTTACCGTTTTCCTGCATTGATTCGGTATTTCACAGTCAAGATTATTTTTGAATATTTAAATTTGTGCTGCAACATGTTTAACCCTTAAATAGCACACCTCATTTTTGCACCTTCTATTAGCAAACGGGGGTAAATCGGGATTCTGCTTGTTTGAGCTCGCGTAGCTCCCGTTGGAATGAATGGAATTTGGATTTTTTATACCTCTTTTTGGGGTAGAATTTTCCGATGGGGGTATACACATATTTAAAGTAGCAGGGATGAGCCATTACACGCCAAAGTTCGCCTTCATTCTGAAAAATGAAAAATTTCTATGGTGCGAATTCGCACCATTGTGCCATTTAAGGGTTAATGTTAGAGATGGTAAAATTAAAATCTTTGTTGTGGGAGTTTTGTAATTATCATTCATGTCAAATGGGTCGTAATGGACTAATTACTGATCAACTCCGTTACTACAGAGCCATCGCTGTGAAAATAACAGACTATGGAGTACATTTACACAGACGGCTTACAGGCTGAAATATAATGAAAAAAAATGGAATTATTTTCTATCGTGACTAAAGCATAGCACATTAGTTGTTTTTATCATGGCATGAGACTATTCAATACTTGTTTGACAGTCTCCAACCCCTAAAAAAATTACCAACTCCGTTCCCAGCCATTGCCTTCCAATTCTATTCTAACCGTTTCCGAAGAACTTGCAAGGATTCTTTGTTTGTAAAGTCTGCAAAATTCAATTAGCTCCTTGCACAGGAACCATAGCAAGAATATTTTACAAAAGCTGCTCTTTCAAACGTATGGGAAATACAACCTAATGAATAAAGCTTCTCACACAGGTCCACGGATCATACCTGTGATCATTTTTTTTTCCTGTTTCGCGATCTCTACAAAATTGCGTCTCCATCTCACGGATTGTGTTTAAAAATTCTGGTACCTCAACGAGCATGATTTTTTATGAAAGGTTTGTGCTTGGTGAGACATGGAGCGTAATAAATGAGAGAAGCTGGGATCGCAAAAATTATTCGCAGCAATAATGTGAACCACCGGATTTGCAGTCTCGTCAGGTCTGCAAAAGTCTTTATTCACCTTGCACGAGCTGCATCGATCCCCGAAGATTTTTCTAGTTTCCAGCCCTAGAGATAGTAGTCAGTCGTGAGAAAAATCGGTTAATGAATAATGCCATAGTTCCTGGAGATTTGTTGCAGACGCAAGCAGCAGAAGTAACAACATTCACGGAAGGATGCTGGAGCGGGTGTGTGAAAGGACGTTGAGCGACGTAACGAACCAGTTTCTGCAGCGGCTGCAACCCCCTCTTCTGGACCCCTGGAATAATCGACAGTGGGGCCATCTCGAAGGGTGATTCCGCAACTGGTTTCGAGAGAGGTGGGGAAAGAACGAGTATAGGATGGCGGCCCCTAGCAGGTTGTTCCTTTCGGGTTCGCCAAAGGTCTGGGGGTCCTGACCTCACCTATGACCTTGGACAGGTATCAGGCATAACATTCTGTGGAGGACATACGAAACATGTAATTCATACGAATTTTCCTATATATATATATCGTACATCAAGATAGCAAGGCTACTCTGCTTCCATTTTATGACTTCACAAACTACTAGAAACAAAGTAACAAGAATATACTGCACGCTACAATGGTAATTGGAGAACGAAGTCGAAAAATAATTAATATCCAAACATTTGGAAACCATCACCTATAATGCCTAAAAACTGATTCTTAAATCTGTTGATAGGAAAGTCATGATTCTTCCACTCTGTCTTCCAATTAACATCCTAGGCTGGAGTTTATACCTACTTTATTCGCTCCTTGACAGTTACGATGTCTGAAGTGGATCGTGACCATACACTAGCTTCATCTTTGCGATCCCAATAAAGTTATTTTCAATTGTTGAATTACTAAAAGAAATCATGTTACATGGACATGGCCCCTGAGCTGCAAAGAATACACCTCATAAATACTAAAAAGATTAGCATATATACAAATTGAATATTGCCACATCTCTTCCCTACACATCGAAATATTTATATGGGAGACACTGTCGGAAAAATTCTCAAATGCGTCGTGAACGTTCTCGTTCATCCTCCTCTTTTCCACCAACAGACAGGGCCATTGAAACAACAAAAAATCATACACATGTGGTAATTTTTTTCTTAAACGGAACGGAACGAATGTTTTCATGACATTTGTTCTCGGAATATTCTATCCGGAACAAATCTTACTGTACTGGAACACAACTATTCCAACAAATCGTATCGCATCGATAGACCTGTTTGATTAAAGCTGTGATAACCTGTCGAATCATTGCTAAATGGTCCAATGACTGACCACTATGTGCACATGCATACGTCATCTCGTCAGGATCTTGTTAAAGCCGATCTGGTCAACGGTACACAATCAGAGAGAGAGAGAGAGAGAGAGAGAGAGAGAGAGAGAGAGCGAGAGGGAGGGATGATAGGGAGGTTAGCTAGGAGGTACAGTAGGTCGATAGGCCTATTAGGTAGTCGTGTATCAGGAACAGGTATCAATGTATCCTTTCCCCGCTAGCCATGTATCGTCTCACCGCCAGCCAACGGCCGTATGTCTATGTATACATCATACATCCATACTATAGGAGATAGCTGAGAGTATGTATATCACAATGCGGGGAATATGTGGAACCGGCGTGTGCAGCGCGGAGAAGTACCAACAGCGTGGCGCTCGAAACACATGTCGATACGGCCACATAATGGAAACATAACTGGTGTTCGTATATATAGCACCGAGAGAGTATTTAGGCGTCATGGTGTCAGTGGTTAATTGCACATGATTGGTTATTGTCCGTCTACTCGAGCGTAATATATATATATATATATATATATATATATATAGAATATATGGGCGCTGTGCCTCGAGCACTTTCGTTTGTAACACATGCGGGAGAGGACCCTATAAATTATATGATCCTCCTCTGCCTCCCTCTCGCTCGGCAGTGGCGCATATCATCATCCGGTGCTTTCGCTTTTTATTTTCGGTTGATCGCCGATTCAACAATCTCCCAGGATCGTAATATAATTAATAATTGTAAATCCAGAGCCCGAGTTCCATGAACGAATCGAGATTAATTGAACCGCGTGTGAGATTAACGATTTGAGTCAAAATATATTTTTTTGAACATATCGCTGGGATCATTGTTACGCGGTTTATTTCGTCACCGTGCATTGAATACTACATATTATAGATTTTTCATTTGTTACTGAGAACCATTGCGCTCAGAGAAAGGGGGCAGACAAAGAGAGAAGGGTTGCAAGTCTCGGGTATAATAGTTGTTGGATATGCCTGATAGTCAATGATAATACGATGATGCGCCAGAGAGAGCTGTGACCCTGACACTGAACCAATTAACGCCCGTTGACCCCCAATCCGTATGGGGCCAATGCTACCCATATACCAATATATCCACACATAGTATGATACAAGCAGTATCCTTGCACCCGATATACACATATGCTATGTGTACATCCACCAACAACGGGAGAACGTACGCAACAGCCAACACAACCCCGATGAATACCAGTACAGTGCATATAGTGAGAGCTCCAATAGGAATTCGGTCACGGGGATATCGTTCGACGGAAGCCTGACCCCGAATATCCATACGGATACTACATCAATATCCAACTGTTAGCTATGCTCGAGCCATTGATAAACCGTTCTATCTAGATATGAACCTCAAGTCGTTTGTTGACAAATCAAAAATTTATCAAAAACATACGAATTATCAATGATCATTGATTAATGATTTGCACCTGACGAATTTAATCGAATGCGTTTTTTTTTTTTGAGAGTCTGGATATGCGGAAATTACGAAAGTGGAACTCTAAATTATGCTCAAACGATTGGCTCAAAAAAGTACATCATGAAAGCGAAAAAAAAACTATTGGATTCGGTATTCTGTAGTTTTGAACGTGGGATGTGTTAACATGAACAAAATTGGATGTTTAAATCTCGATTTTGACGTTGGAGATAATAATGCCATGACTTGGTGAGTGAAAGATTTTAGGTAAAAAAGTTGCGATAATGCCCGTTAAATTTTTTAACACGCCAACTTTTTGGATGAAATGAAAGCAAATAATTTACCAAACTTTTGTTCAACATGGCTTTAATAAAGAGGATATATTGTCACGTATTTTACAATGCTTTAATGACTGATGCACTTTTCATATCGATTGCACTATAGATATGAAAAAGTATGTCGATTGATACGTCCCGTGAAATGCTTTGAATTTCGAGGTCGGTTCACCCGGTACGTGCATGACCATGAAAGCACACTCTCCGGAACATTGAGGGACACTATCACTGTCAATGACCGATATTACGCACGACCCAACTATAAAGGAGTATCCACATACATATATATGAATATATATATATATATATATATATATATATCATGTTGGGTATTGCACGGATCCCTATGGTAACATGCAACTACTCTGTGTTGTCCATTTCGGAACACACAGCGCTTAGTGCGCCACTGTGAAATTGGCAGGACGACGATAACGTTTAGGCTTTACCGACCACCTGATGAAGTCCACCCGCCACTCGTGAGTTCATCGGAAATTAGCCTGATCCGGAGAAGTGCGTTCAAACTATAATTATAGTTTGAACACATTCGCATTAAAATTCTTTTCGAATGAATCTGTGTAAAATTCAATTGCTATGAGACTTTTCATGAGCACGAAAAAATGGTTAGACGTTCGTGTGCAGAAAAAAAATAATCAAACCGACGTAATCGACGTTAACTAGATGTAAAAAAAAATCAAATTTTTTGATACACAATCTACCAAATTTCCTTTTAGCAAAAAATATAGCAATACTCCTCAGTGTTGGATGTAGTAAAAATTCGTCTGCAGCTTGAAAAAATTATCCCTAAGTAAAACTTACGTATATTAGGAAAATATCATTTAAGTCAAAATCACTTTCTTGAAGGCCGGTATTAATAAATGGTGGCGACTATATCAGATTATTTAGTAAGGAAAATAAATTGATCTGAACGTATTATCGGAGACAAGGATGATAATAACTCGTTTCTATCATATCACCATGATTAAATCTCAATATCATGTGAACCAGATCGTGACGAGAGCGCGATCAAAGGAATCGTGCAAAGTATAAAAGAGAAATAAAAGGAAGGGGCTCAGTAACTCAAACGATCCTAGTCATCAACTTTATCGATGTAAACGATATAAAAAGCCGCGAGAAATGCATATCGACACACACCCATACCTCTAGTTATATTTGAGTCGTGGTGCTCGCTCGACTCACTCTTCTCAGCGGATCGGCGCTAAACCACATGACAAAAAAAAAGAGGAATGCTCATTCAGGTCGACCGGCTTCCCTATATCGATGTCAATCCAATGAATGGTTTATTAACCGACGTGTGAACAAGCGAGAAAGGTGGAGACCGAGCGAAAGGCAAAAAGAGGGTGGTGGTGGTCGCTGGTGGTGGTCGAACGGAGCGGCACTGTGTGTTGGAGACGTAGAGAGAAAATTGACAGGGACGTGTCCCACCGGGGATGACCAACGAAGCTGGTGATATGACGATGAAAGAAACCAGAGCAAAAGGGAGAACGAGAGAAGGGTGAATAGAGTGATGGACAAAAACGAAAAAGAGCAAAGAAGATCGAACGATTGAGTACAAGCGAGGTTAGTGGCGATATGAAAAAAAAAAAAAAACAAACAAAAAGGAATAAGCGGCGAAATACACTATATAAAAAGGAAAAAGAATAGTCACAGTCCAATTTATTATCGAATGGAAATTCGGCATTTTGGCGATTTACATTGGACATTTTTGAGTTTTCAAAAGATGAAATAGGATTCTTAAAAAGTGTAAGAGATATAAAATATGATGGGCTATTTGATAAAGAGAGGGCGTTTACTAAAATGGTTATGACATTGTTTCTCAATTTAATAGCGGTTTTATTTTTTACTAAGCTTCAAAATTCTGATTAATTTATGAAGCTACGATTTTTTTTTCGAATTTTCTACAGACTTTCAAATTAAGGCCAGCAATTTTGCCATATTATTGGATATCCTTTCGATTCGATTCCGGAGACTTTCAAAGAGCCCTCATAGTCACAAGAATGAAAATATCGAGTTTCTAATCGAAGATGAAATCTCATTGAATTAATCAAACGTGAGAAGAGTTATCGTATTTTTTTTTGGGCTTTAAGATCTAATATAAAAGGACATTTTTCGCTGATTATGAATTATGTTCAGTTTTTTTATAAAACTACGAAATCCGGGCTGAAATGGCGATAAAAATGTCGCATGATACCTGGTGCAGAAAAATGATGATATTTTGAGAACTGCCGACTTTTTACGAATTAAGATTGAAGGAAATTATGAACGATAAATTGTTCAAGTTTTGAAATTCTGCTTGATCATGTCGGGCGACGATTCGAGAAAAAATCAGGTTTTTAAACGAAATTTCCAAAAAATTTAAACATGAATCTCAAATATATTTGCGTATATACGCGTAATTTTTCATGAATTGTAAAAATATTTATATGCGTATAAAATAAAAGTATCTATAGTGCAACAAGAAGGAATGGCAACAAGCGAGTGTTATCCATCATCAGAGAACGAAAAAATACGTCGAGAAAAAAAAAATTATATAGGGAAGAAGGAATAGGATGCAAAACGGCAAGTACGAGTGATTGACCGACAAGCAAAAAGGAAGGGAGAGAACGAACGGTATTAAGAAAATGGAAAAAAAAAAACAGATAAAGCGATATCCAGAGTGAGAGAACGAACGAAATACTCTCATCTGTCTGTCTCTCATGGAGAACGTTGCTGGTTAGAGAGAGATTCTGCGCAATGTTACTGTATCCTACCTCGAGGATGCGAGAACCTATCGGTTATTGGAAATCTGTATTTTTGTAGGCCATACGTCGACTCTCTCTCTCTCTCTCTCTCTTTCCCTCTTGGCATTAAACTACCCTATCGGTCTTTGAGCCAACAGCAGGTCGTTCAAACTATGCAAAAGTTCGATTCAATTTCTCGATCATATTGCTAGCAATGATTACAATTATCATATAATTATGTGAGAATATCTGTGAATAACGAGCTGAATAATCTATAAATACATTTGTGAATAATATGGAAGGATTCTGTGTTGATCTCCCACGAGAAAAACATATATTTACAAATATATTCTCCCACATCTAACATTCCGTCGCATTGTGTTGAGACACTGAGGCTTGTGTTAACAAATCTTTTGTTCAATATGGCGAAATAAACGTTTAGTTATTTTTTCTAAGCTTTAGTGGAGCCAAATAAGATAGATCAATTATTACCAAATGTTTTTAATACTTAATTTGGCCTAATTAAATCTCATTTGGTTTAACTAAAACTTGGTAATAATAATTACATATTTATTTTGTCGTATCGAACAAAAATTTGAACAGTTATCAAACTCTTATCTCAGTGTGTATATCAGAAATATGTTCCAATTAAATTTTTGGCAACCTGAGTTATATTTTCTGTTCGCATGTATTTCGAATATGTTATAAAATGTATTTGAGATATGTAATTGTTTCTCAAAAATATATACGTATAACATTATTCATTTCTTTTTCGTTGAGAATAATTTGTCATTTGCATAATTAGCAAAAATTTGTACAAATTAATTATTATCATTAAGTAACATTTATCCTGAATTGTTACGTCAATATAATGATCATGTTGAACATTTCTTCCAAAAATAAATAAAAAAAAATGTCGAGGATTTAAATTCTCGTGATAAAAAGAATGTGTAAAAACGTACTCGGGATCTCGTGGTTTGCGGTCATATATAGAGAAAGCGTGTCTCTCTCATATTGGAGGGCATCTGCGATATGCGATAGATTACCTCGACCGCACGCCCATATACCACCCTGTACGATCGGAAATCGCATTCCGAGGGTGCATCTATCGTAACGCCAGAGTCCCCGCGATTTATATACATATGCATACATATCTATATACATGACCGTCGTGCGAAACGATATAATATTCTGCACGCCGAATGTCCTATACAACCCTAACTAGTCTGGATACTTTTTCAATCATATCTCAAGGGAATAAACGAGGGAGGATCGAGAGAGAACATTTGTTCCCATTCATTTAAGGATTTTGTGAACGATCAAAGAATCGACGCAATGTGCCATATCAATGTCATGTCATTGGCTCTTGCAATGTGTTTTATCAACGTAAAATAATTAATGCGCTTAAAATGCATTTTGAGACAGGTGTAAGTAGATCGATAAATTGATGAGCGAGGACTGAGGAAAGGAGAGAGTGGAAGGGAAGAATTTCGGAGAGAATTTCAGATCGAAGAGAATTGGGTGGCTGGTAAGAACAAACAAAAAAAAATATCGTCTCTGGTGTGTCTTTGTGCGCGGCAATCTAGCGAACTAGCGAATCCGATCGGTAAAAATATACGCATATGCGTAACACATGACATCATTGATAACCATTGAATGACTGTAAATGATAGATATCAGGTATATAAAAGTGAGTGCAGTCCATTAATGTGAAAGGACCCTTTTCGCACATCGTCACAACTTCGTTGCCATTTCCCGTCGTCATGCGAACGAGACGCAGGTCAAAGTGGACCAATTTCTCGCGGCGTTAACCGTGTTATTCGAACGCTTGCAAAACTTCTGTCTTTCATGTTTAATGGCGACAATTCGGTATCAGAATATTCAGCCAACTCAATCGATTTTCATCAGCTGTAACATATCTGTGCCTGAAGAATCGATCAATTTAACGGTTGCGACCACTCGCAACCATTTTCTCATATACATACGTGCGTTCCAAACGGCAACCATAAGCCTTGGTTGAGTATTCTATTACTGTTAGTTTGATATACCAGACACAAAATTATTTGCATCAAAATGATGAAAATATGTTAAGACAAGAAAACATTTTTTCACTATTATAATTCAACAACTGTAAATTTTGTTTGGAAATTTAATGCTCGTAATCGTACGTAATAAACGATAGAGCAAAAAATGGAGTAAAAGGAAAACAATTTTTGTTATGAACAACAAAATTATTGTTTATTTTGCTCGAAAATTATTTAATGTTTTAATCTTGTGCTGAATATTTTCAGTAATTGAGAATTTGATTCGTCAAAATTTGACGAAGTTTTGTTGAAAAATGTTTCGATAAGACTGAGAGAACGAAATTTGATGGTAGCAAATTTTTGTATTCGATGCAGAAAAATAATAATTAAATATTTATTTCACCATATTAAAGATAAGAGTTTTTAACCTCAGAGCCATTAATTTTTTTGTAAGCTGCGATGCAAATAAGTAGAACTGGAGCATGCAAGAGCATCAATGGAGAAATAGAAAGAAGTCTTGAAATACTTTATGGGGCCCTGACGAGCCAAAGAGCTGTGAAGAGCCTACTATGAACTCGTTCTCGGCCACGAGCAGCTCGCCCATTGGCCAGGGGACCGCAAGTCGCCCTTCTGAGTCCCACGATTCGACCCTGCGACCTGCTGCAGGACCCCAGTTGACCCCGAACGAGTCTTTTGGCATCATCGTATTTCATCGAGCCTTGTTGGCTTCTTTCCTGATCAGTCTTACCGAAAACCTTGTAGTATCGTCGTCGTTTTTCTAAAATACCCGTGCCAAAATTTTAGGATTAAATAGCCAGAAATTGCCTGTATAGCTAACCAATTCGTCTCTTTTTATAGTGGTAAATTGGCTATCCACAGGATCTTTACGTATTTTAAATAATTTAATCACAACATTTTTGCAGAGAACGTTTCTTCGTTCTCTTTTACAAAATTGAATAGTTGTGAGAACTAACGAAAAACTAAGAAAACTCGAACAAATAAAAATATAAGTGGAGTGACGAGTAAAACGTGATATGGACAAATTGCGATCGTGTGAATGAAAAATGCCTCAGAGGGAAGTTAACGATATATGTTTTGATATTATTTGTCTTTTTCTCTTTCTATTTATTTGATACGTCAGATACAGAGCAAAATTTTCGAAAATCGGTCTTCGCGTTGAAGCGACCAGTTGGAAAAGCCCCGTTTGAAATGGCTCGATGAAATGTGTGCGAGAAAAAAAAAGCCGAAATTTGAATTTAAAAAAAACTGGATGAATGCGTTTCTGTCACATCAAACGAAGAGCAAGAGCCAATCATCTGATACGGAGGGAAAAGTGCGCGCGTGGAGTATATATAAGCCGGACACAGCATGAAATAATCTTGGTAAATCGATAAGCCCATCACACCGATCTCTCTTTTCCTCTTTCGATCCATTTACCAGTCTTATACATCTATATTGCCTTCACCTGCTTTTTATGTACAACCAATAATTCCGACGAAAAATATAGACTTTTCGTGTGTGTGTCAACGAAAAAAAAAAAATGCAAATATTTTCATTAACAAGGCATATAACGTGCGGTGCACGTAGTCCCGACCAATTCTGTTAACACGTGTATTCACGTACCTACTGTTCGGCGCGTTTTATACCCACAGTTGCCAAAAAATAACACGAAAAAAAGATCAAAACAATCTGTCGTTGACCGTCATTTTCTTTTTTCGCTTCGATTTTTTATTATTCGGCCCTCTATCGAATAAAAATGAAAGTGTTGGTTCACTCTCGCTCTCGGTTTTACTGTTCGGGACGAAAAAAAACCATGTGTCGGAATTAAAAGAAGAAAATAGTGGAAAAAAGTTCGCTGGACACGAGCGCCTGTCGGAGCGAACAACGAGCGAGAAATGGAACTGAGATTTTTTTATTATTTTTTAACAGCCCGACCGTTTATCGATCTGTCACATCGCCGCGCTCAAATGACGGAGATAAAAAAAATATACGGATAACAAAGAAAAAGAAGGACACTCGATGTTCTACCAACCGCATGTTTAAACACTATTCGCTGTTGACCGTCACGGTTGGTCAGATTATTATTTTTTAAATTACAAAAAATATCAGACAACAAAATGACATTAATCGAACGTGAACAATTTTTTTTCAGCATATCTTATGAGATCAGCGTTAAGTTGAAATATATCCGAATTATCGGTAAATATTTGTCATTTATTCGAGCCAATGTAGGTAAAAATAGAATCGTCTGGTGAGAACGAAACGCGGAGTGGCGGCCATGTTGTGCGAGGGCGAGACAGGGTTGCGCCGACCGTCGGTTGAAGTCGCCCATTTTTTTTTTTCACCCCACGCACGGCCTGATCGTAATACATTTAACGCTTCATTGTTATGGATAATGGCGAAAAAATGTTCCGAAAATGATGAATCCAAAATGTTCTCTTGTAGTCCATTGTTGTTCATTAAATGTTGGCTCTAAAAACCTCAAAAGTTGTGCATCTGCAATAGCTCCTGGATTTTTTTCCACGCGCTGTGAGGACTCCAACTATGTTCGAATTTTGTGCATGTATGGAAATTTTTCAACTGGGACCGATACATAAGACCATTTAAAAAAAGCATCGCTTCTCAAGTGACAAGTTTTCACGATAAAAATACGAGTTTTCAAAATACAAATCAATCCAACAAGAAGAATAAAAAAATCCCTTTGATTGGTGATTAAAAATTACTAAATGTCGATTAATAATTATTTTTTATGCGGAATAATGAACATTGAATTCAACTCGACGCGCAATGATTAAAAAGTATTTGGTTTGTCATTTGAGTAACAAAAATAAACGGAATTTCTTCGCCGACGGAAAAACATTATCATCGAATTTGTCGCTATGCCCTTAATTGCATGAATAGAAATTTATTTAAAATTGTTGATCAGTCATTAAAATATTCCAAGACATGTATGCGCCCTTATAATCGAAAAAATGCCTTCCTTAACATTTTAGTGTTTGCGTGAGGAAATAAAGTTTGGTAAAACCGTTCGAGATGCGCGAAAGAAAGCATTGCCGTCGGCGCCATTAGCGACCGCTGACGCCATTTTCCCGGAACTTTTTGTACGTTTTCACGCCTTTGTAATATTTGACAGTTTGTGGACCAGCATATCCTATCATTACTCGTACTGGAGAACGCTGTGTTCATTAGTACAAAGAGAATTTAGGTATTGAAGAACATTGAGAGAAAGATATCTCGTCGAATACATTCGATTATTTTATGGTAAAATGTTGTCAATGAAACATGCTATTTTATAAAAATCATATAAAAATTTTAGAAAATATAATTCATTCTCTTTTTGGTACACTTTAAACAATTAATGTCTTTCATTCCAATTTGGAAAAATCGACAAGTCTAAAAATCCTAATTTATGTGGCCGTATATTAATTTCTATAAATATTGAAAAATCTATTTGGATAAAACTTTGGACATAGGTCATTATATCGATGAAACCTAACTGAGTTTCGAAAATCGACGTTAATGTAGCAAAAAAAATGAATAACCTCCGACCTCCGTTAGAATCCGATTCTGGTAATAAGCCACGTCATAATGGTACTTGATAATAATATCCTTGCATTAACAATATTTCAAAGTTCAACAGAAAGCCTAACGTGTAATCATCAGGGAGTGTTTTAATCTCCCGGATAAATAGTTATTTTCCGAGGCATAGTCTATATATAACGACAGCCGTATCAGAGAAAAAGAAATAAAGTATTAAAAAACGATTGAAGAAATGAAATAAACAATCAAGAATCCCCAAATTCAAGAAATCCAAAGGTTTAATAGTGTGTGTTTCTTCTTCAACGAGTAATTCGTAGGAGCAGGACGATCGGTTCAATCGATAAACCCAACCCAAACCCAAGAATATACGATATGAAATTTTTACGCGGGGACGAACGGGCATGTGGTGGAGCCGATGGGTTCAATCGCAACTGGAGTCACCTGAGAGCTGATAGTTTTTCCCTTATTAACTATCCCCAATGCGAGCATTCGGGTATCGAATTTCATTTATTTTTTATACCGCGTAGCCGCCGTTCTCGCGCCTGCTGTCAATAACTTCCTCTTTTCAATCTTTTTTTAATTTTTTTTTTAGTTCGCTAGCATTTGATTAATTTGCTCGCGTTCAGCCGGGGGTCGCACGAGCGCCGAGCGTCAATTGACTGAGCTCGTTTCGAAATTTGGAAAATTCCAGTAGAGCGCAAGCATCGTGAGAAAAAATTGACACTCCGGCGATTGATGTCAAGCACTATATACAGTAACCGCGGGGTCATGCACAACCGATACTCCATGTAATTTAACATCTTCGGACTGCATATTCTGCGTAACGTTTCTTATAAAACTTGCACAAATAATCTCCACGATATAATTTAATGATTCTTATACGATTTGCAAATACTTTCCCCGGTAGAATGTTTTATTTTTTTGTCATTATCAATAGCCTGTATATGACGGTAATTGTAAATACGCCCAAGCGTATAAAAGGCAAAACTTGAGCGACAAGGGCGTGCAGCTATTCGATAGAGGCTCGAAAACCTCCCCAACGTTCTAAAGAGTGTGTCATCATGAGATATTCCAAGCTTGGTTATTAACTGTCAACCACGTGTGGGTCTCCACGACGTTATATATCTGCGCTTACCTCGTTAGGTTGTCATGACAGCGAAGCAATCTGCATACGTTCTTTGCATCATTTTCGTGAATTATTTTATGTTTTTGTATGGTAGGCCCTTCAAAGAGACAAGAGCGAAGACAGCATGAGCGCTGATGTAGTTCTCATGCGGTGATCTCGACGAGAGGGAGAACGCTTTCCGGGCCAGTCACGACGAACAGATTAATTAAAAATTATCTGAAAAATTCTCGGGCCGACAAAGGCCTCTCCTTCAGTTTCGCAAGAGGGGAGTGGGGTGGGGTGGGGAGGTGGTTATATAGTAGAGGATAACGCGATGGGTGCTCAGGCGCTCGTAGAAAAAGCGAGAGAGGGTCAGGGGGTTGGTTTTTACTCGGGGATGATATCTCATTGTTGGCCGGACGTAGAGGACTCTGGTCGCGATACTGCATCGTAGATCTCTCGTACTCTTTCTCTCAGTATAATATTTCAAAGTGCCTCGTGGCCGTGGACCTGTTGGGAAAAAGAGGGGTTGTGAAATCGTATATACTCTCTCTCTCTCTGTACGATGAACAAACCCAGAAGAGGAGAGAGAAAGAGAGCGAGGGAGAAAGAAAATCGTACGTACGTCCGAAGAGAAAATAAGCGAGGGCGAGGGCGAGGGCACTCGCCCGCGGCAGAGGACAATGAGGGTGAGGGTGCTTGCGTCCAATGCCGCTGAGACTCGGCGTGTGTCGAGAGAGAGAAACGGGGTGAGAGTGAGACAGTTGGAAAAACGCGGGTGTGGAAAAGGGGTCGGCCATCTTTCCATGGAGCTCCAGGGCTTCTCCTGAAAAAAGCGTCAGCCTATCAGCAGCAGCCGAATCTCGCCTTTTACGATGGTACTTTTCTTTCTCCCTGTATCCAAATCTCCTTCTCTTGCTCATCAGCGTTAACATTAACAAACCCTCCCGAGACCATTTAGCATTTTAACCGTTTGCCGAGGACTTTTGCTCGGAAATTCCCGCTCGCTCTTTAGGTCCGTTGTAACGTTGGGCCATTATTTTTCTCCCATCCTACACTCGCATGTACATCTTCCTCTCTCCCTCCCCACCTCACTCCCTTCTTGTTTCTGTCACCAAAGATGACCATATGCGAATGAGCAAAAGTGTTTTTGTAAACAAAGGAACATTTGCGTATATTCATAAATTCCTTTCGAGAAGAAGGAAATCTTGATCGGGACTACAAGCACAGCTACTCTCACTATGGCTGTCCGTTGACCATAAGGATGGCTGCGTTATGCGTTTAGTTAACTGATCGATGCGATTTTCAATGTGGCGATTTTTCTCAGAACCCACAAGAATTAGTTTAAACACACAAGAATTAGAATAAATATGAGGGGTTAATCGACATTAACTGTACGGCTATATGTCCATATCGAAAAACCGGAAATGCCATAATCGATCGCATATGCTATATTTGCGTGTAAATATTCGAAATTGCATTCGGGTGGCTATCGATTGTTCGATAGTCGCCCAGCACCACGCGCAGTTTGCTATACGGGTACGGCGCGATTCAATCTTCACATTTTTTCGCAAGCTACAAGGTTTATGTTGATGTTCTCAATCATTCGTCAAGTAGCAGATTATATGATTTTACACACAGTGACATTGTCAAAGTAATGTTGGGCATTGCATGACGGTGTTAAACGAAAATGCAAGTCGATTGCAAATCTACTGTCTCAAACGTAAAAACATTAAGGAAATAAATGTAAAAAAAAAAATATAAAAATGATGAACGCTTTTTTTATGACTAATATCACCGCGCGAGTGACGCGCTCCGGTGTTTTCTGTATTAACTTTTCATATCGCCGCGCGAGCTGCGCGCGCGCTCCCCCGTCTTCCTACACTTTTCATTGGCCCTTATTTCGGCTTCAATGGAATATCGAACTTGTGATTTTTCAATAAGGGATTAATGAACATTTATTATCTATATCATTCTCATTGCACTAAAAATTATTTTGGTTTTTTTACTTTTCATTGTGTCATTCAATTGTTTGCAATTTTAGAGTCAAGAGTTTGTTTTTTTTTTTATAAATGGGCTTATTATACACGATCTCTTCTGAATCTTTCTGGGCTACGGATATACATGTTTTTCACCCCGGCAATCGGCACCCTCATAAGATCTATTTTCTCCCACCGACCATGTCTAAATCTGTCTCGAACCTTCGATGGAAGAGTTTCCTTTTGATGCGGCCGCTGGGGCACGTGTGAGTGAGCAAAAGAAATTTAAACAAAATGGGGCCCATGTATAAAGATGTATATTTTAGCTATCCAAAATGAACTTTTCTCACTTTGCGGAGAGCGCACCAACTTTTACTTAGAAACTCGTTTGCTCTCTAGGTCTTGTTGAAAAAAAAATCCTCGATTCTAGCCAACTCGGAAGTTGAATACATCCACCCTCTATGGACAATATTAATTCATCTACATATATGCGGTGAACCAATAAAATTTGTTTGACCGAGCCAAAAATGTAGTTGATTCAACATCCATATTCGGTTCGTCGTATCCAACCTTTCAATCGTTTTTGGCATTTGGAATTTTTTTTTCTCCGTGGTACGGTCGGGTGTAATTTTTTTTTCTATGCCATCTCGAACTCACATCGTTCTTGTTCATGTCACCATGTACGACCATATATGTGCAAGAGCGAAAGCTTTTCGATAAACAGTAAAGGAAAATTTGCTTTTTCATAAACGCTTTCGCGAACGTAGAAATCTTGATCGGGATTATGGCCGCAGTTACTCTCACTTGGGTATTTTTTTGCTAATGCGTCCATTATAAACGATACTTTTTAAGCCCTTTTGGCCAACGTACATATATTTTCTTTTTATTCTGGAAAATACCGTGCTCCCAGAAATCTCATAAGGTCCATTTTCTCCCGCCTGCCATGTCCGAATTTCTCTCGACCCTTCGATTGAAGACTCTCCCTCCGACGTCGCAGCTATGGCGTGAGTGAGCGAGGAAAAGGAATTTAAACAAATCGGTACCCACGTAGACGTGTATTCTGGCCACACGAACCGAGCTTTTGTCTCTTGACGGAGAGCACGCTCACCTACTCTCCCAGGATTACGACCAGGATATTCACCACTAACCTTCCCCCTCAGGACTTTTATGCGTCGCGTTTTTCGAATTAGCTCGATATATATACACGTATCGGAGAGCATGGGGTACCAGAACAACCCTTACTGGAAAACTACTTGTAAAAGCTCTCGCTACCCTTCTAACGAACCCTCCATAGACTATACTCCCCATATACCCTAACTCTCTCTTGCAGTCTCATCCCATCGAGCTTTTTTAATTCATATTCTTCGGTATACATATATCGATTTACGTAAACGTGTGTGGTCTTTGGCTGCGTTTTGTTCGTTTTTTTCTTCCTCGCTTTTTTTCTGTTGTTATTAACGTTCTTTGCTCATCCGGTTTCGCTGCACATACGCCCATGTCGAGAGATTTGTTGAACCAAGATTTTGACTTCCTTTGTCAATGGAGATTTTTGCATATATCCCTGTTAACCCCTTTGTCCTTTTGTATCGCCATTGATGTGTATATAGTAGGCACGATACCTATATATGCGCGAGCCCTCCGCTTTTGCTTTCGGAAACATCGAGAGGCACGCGCGCGTTCCATTATGGATGAGTAGCATCCTGCTCTCGAAGCCATTCGCATATATATCGCCGTCTATTTCGATCAGATGCTTCAGTGCGAAGAATATACGAGGTCTGATAATATCGGATATTTATTTAACTATTTTTATAATGTTTCAATAGCAATTTTCGTGGAATCAAATATCGTCTGGATATCCTGATAAAATTTTGGAAATTCATACCTCACTTATAAATTATTAACGATTATTTTTGTCGTTGATACATTGAAAGTTTTATACATACCTACTAATAATGATAATGATTTTCAGTAATGGCCGCCATCCGACGGCGCGAGAGCTTCACTTCATTGCATCAATTCAAGCGTTAGCTCTTCCACTGCAAGACATTATGAAATGGACAATATTTTACGATAACTCTATTGAAAATAATTATCACAACGAAAAAATAAGTAGATGAAAAATTGCCGCGAATATTCACCAATACCATCGATATAGTAAGTTATAATCGCAGGGTTTAACGTACGGGGATGAATGCGAGCTCTGTCGATTTATTCACTTCATGGAAACAAATGAATTTATCAACAAAATGTAAATTAATTTATTAACGCAATGTAAATACTTTAATTTATTAAATTTCCGGTAAAGTTTTAATTAATTGTTGGTGACATAGTGGCACAAAAGGATCCTATTTTTCCGGTGACAAATAAAAAAAATCGGTCTCTGAAAAAATGGTACCACTCAGACGAGGATCTGAAATATTATCGAATTTTCCGGTGATTGAGGTTCTTATTTTTCTCTCGAGCCTTCTTCGCGATTGAATATATTAAGTAAATTCACAATCCATATCATTAAGCAGCGAGCAAAATCTTCTGTTCTATTCTAAAATTATAAAAGAAAGTCAAATTGAGAGCAAATTCTATTGTCAAAACGACGTTTCATTGTCAGTTTCTGGGTGCAAGTTGATTAACCGCACAAATGCAATGAGATGTGCAAGAACTGGCTATGGTTTTTTTTTGCTTCGTATAGAGGACTGCTTCCTATTTTGTTTAAATTATATCAAATGTGTCCAATGCAAAAAAGAACATTCTAAAAAGGTCATCGATGCTGCTCAGAATGGAATATTGGAGAATTAACGTATATATCGGGAATGCCAACCCCACTTATGTCTTGGAGCATTTCGAGAAGTTTATCAGTTTTACTGACTTTTCAAACTCGCCCGTTAGTTTATCACACGCCTGAGAAAAGAATGTGCGATAACGAAAGGATGAAAAAGCACCGTTGATTTTGTTGAATTTTTGTTTATCCCTCCTACATAATATATATCGGGCGACCAGAGCAGAAAACCAGCAAGCTCCCGGGGCAGCTCTTTGTTACCAATAACATTTTCGCAACGCGTAATGCCGGGGAAAAGTAATTAGAGTGAATTCAGAGGCTGTTGGGGGTGCGCGCAACCCTTCCGAGCGTGCAAAATGGCGTCGGGAACCGCCCTTACGAAAAACGAGGCCCGGTCCGCTCCTTTTGGCTCCCGCACAGCACCCTCTCCCTTTTCTCTCGCTCTTTCGTTCTCGCTCGCCGTAGAATTAAAAACACAGCAAGCGACTGCGCGCCAATGTCCAAAGGCCTTGTATCATACTCTCTACCTTCAAAATATCGCGCAATATCTTCTTTTTTTTACTCTCTCGCTCCCTCTATTTCTCGTCAAAAGCAACAAATCGTCGTTAATCACCAGCCAGGGTTAATTTAACGAGGACACATTACTTACAGGAGAAATATTTCGTTCGTCACACCCTGCGCGAGATGAACGGAAGGGAATAGAATCAAAGGCAGATGAAAAGAAGCGAATGCTCATTAAAAGCCCTGCGAGATAAAGAGAATCCTCGGAGAGAACAAGTCCGTATATTCCGGCTAAAGATGGCCCCATATGTTCATAATAGTCGAAGCTTGCGATATTTTTCACTTTTTTTCAAGCAGAAATCGCTCAGAGCCAACAAGTTTTTCGCAATGTGGGCATTAAAAAATCTGTTCCCAGCGTTTATTGGGATGAAAAATTTCTATCGAAAATGGTGATTAACCCGTGACTACGGTCATCTGTGATCGATTTTCTTGAATCTTTCGGCATCCCTTAGAAGTTTTCAATTAAGCGTTTTATGGGTTTTCCGATACCACACATCGATTATATTCGGTAAAATGTTTACAGCTTCAAATATATCAATAGAGGATACTATAAAATCCTTGGACATATTTATGTCTTCGGAACATTAGTACATCGTTTTTTTTCCAGTACGTCCGTGCATATTTCTACACTTTGGTGGTATTAAACCCGTGACAAAAGATTAGCTTAAAAATCTACAAATTGGTAAAGTTTAATTAAGACGGTTTAAGGTCGTGTAAAAAGTCAATATAAACATTTTTTGAACAATCTTCTCGATCGAAATAATTAACTTTTTGACCTTTTTGCCATCCTACATGATTCTCCTTTTCTTAAACTAACCAATTTAATAGTCGCTGAAGGCAGTTCCACTCAAGAAACTGATTCAAATAAATTTGTGATCATTCTATTCTGTTCTTTAGCCTGTATAAAAGATCAGAAACCATGAGTTGAAAATTTCGACATTCTGTCCCAGAAAAGGAGCGACGCCTTGGAGACTGGCAGACAATCAAAGTGGCCAATTTAGAGTTGGCTAAAATTCAAAATGATAGTAATGAGAATCAATTATTGTCACGACGATGGTAGGAAAATGGCACGCAAATGCAGAATATATGATCTCTCCTGGGTTCCCCCGACAGTCATACTCGCAAAGCGGATCACATCGAGCGTTTTCTGGATGTGCACAAACGGAGATGAGGGAAGACACTTATTCCTCATTAATAATTGAGTTTTCCTCTCGCAAGAGCTAGTGAAGGTGAATAAAAAACATAATAAGAAGAACGTGTGTGCTGAAGGTGTGAAAACGCCAGGACGACTAACTTGACGAATAAGGAAAGACGGTATGTGAATTCGATGGTGACACAGACGCCAGTTGCGAGAAGGGAGGAAATCAATTGCTACCTCTGACCTCCCCGCATCAAAGACCGGATACTCCAGGCAGGAGAATAAGTGAATATAAGCACGAATGGCATCATCAGCGAATAACTAAAATCATATAATGACCATACACCACTTCTAAGAGAGATATACCATGAGGGTGGGTGAGAAAAAATGGTCTCTCAAAAACTCGGTCCCATCCAACCCCGAGGGTTTTCGACAATATTCTCTTCGTTCTTTTTTTTTTTAATTCTTCATTTCTCTGGCTCTCTATGGTTTTTTTGCCTCCTTTACTTTTTCATCTTTTCAATGCCCCTACGTATATATCCTCGTAAATATTCCCTTCAACCGGGCATATTAGCAAAAGCGGTGCGTTCTTGGCAAGGAGCCGCTGCTACTGACAGGACATTCATATTAGCAGCTACCAGTAACAGAGCAGTATACGATGAGAGACCTCTATCTCTCTCTCTCTCTCTCTATCTCTCTCTCTCTCTATCGCTCTTTCTCCCTCATTCTCCCTGTCGTGCTGGCTGCTTCGCTCTTCTTTTCATTTTATAATCTTCTCTCCCTTCCACTTTGCCCTATGTGTGTATATATATATATGATTCCTCTTCCTTTCTGTTGCCAACCAATGCTACTCACTCTGAAACTCAAGCTTTTACTATATATGTACGTATATAAGTATATATAGTGTGTATAAGCTTCCATATCCTACATATACGTACATTCACGCTCAATAGTGTATGGCTTTCGGGCTTTGTTATGTAATTATATATATATATATATATGAAATTGGCAGTCGTGGTCGTCGTTGTCATGGTTCGAAACTAAACAAAACCCCAACGCAATTCCAGCCCCCAATGCTTCGTACTTTGGCATACGCTATACGTATATCGAGATATAGATATATCGAGTTGCTGTTACTCACGGCAAGTGCAAGTTTTTGATTAGCGATCGTAAATTGAGCGCACCAACTTCGATACCATATTTCCGTTTCAGGCACACCGACACACACACACAATTATATATATATATATATATATATATATATATATATATATATATATATATATATATATATATATACGTACATTGCACACAGCCACATCCCTTTTCCCAGTTTCTCTTTCCCAATCACGAGCGTAACCACAAACTGAGCTCGAACCACTCTCGTTCATTCACCGAACTCCCAGTAAACTCCTCAACTTTCTTCTTTGCCCAGAGGCAAATCGCACGGAAATGCTACCACTTGTCAGAACGATGTGCTTGGGATCTCTCTCGACCCCTTTGGACGCCTCTCCTTCCATCTCATTTTTTCTCCTTCCCTCTCTAAAAATGCAATCTCACCGGCGTTTTGGCTGTCATGGAAATCGAGTTCGAGATAGATCTTTCATTTGCCTGGCGCCAATCTATTTACAGATCCGAATCACTATACTGAGACTGAAACATTTCTGCATAGTTACTATTCCTTGTTCCCATTCCCCAGAAATAATTCTAGTAAAGCGGTAGAAAGAAAAAGCCTCGTTTGGGTATAATTAATCCACGCGTGTGACTTAGTGAGAAGGAGGTTGATGGTGATGTTGGTCAAATAACAGCCGTAAATTTAAATATTATATACAGGTTCTAAAGAAGTAATCGTATTTAAGTTCTCATAAAAAAAAATTCAGAATGTTACGTTCTGTGAATTCTTAAACTAAAAATTGTTTTAGGAAGTTTTTCAACATTAATTTTCCGTTGACCATCTTACCCCACTCCCTCGACATCTACCTTCAGTCTATCCACAACCTGAGTCAGATGGCGTCGAGGAGCCTTTAAATAGGTTGGGAAATATTATAAATCATTATAGATCAATCCGACCCAATGTTATAGTTGAAAATGATTGATTATATAACCCTACCTTATTATTTTCAACTAATTATCATCTACGCATCGAATTATCTAGAGAAGGATTATTGTTCCACCTAACGAACTTTCTCTATAATGTAACGAACTTTTTGCTCGTAGGGGAAAGTGTGGTCAATTACATCGTGGGTCAATTGCATCATCAACGTTCTCGATTGCCGTTGCATCGTCCCTACACACCGCATGTGCAGGCCAGTATAGATTCGTTAGAATCGTACGTATGTACTCAAAAAATATTTCCGTCCTCCTCTTTTTCCTGTAGTCATTTTACTTTTTGAGCCTTTTAAGTTAAATTTTTTTATTCGATAAAAAAAGTCATGCTGGCGAATATCCTTAAATCAGCTGCCCTACTCGTCAATATATCATAGATAGGACCTTTATACTTCAATTTCAACGATATATGGGTCATGACCTTTCCATTTCATTATGGCACACAACCCATGGAAGCATAAGCCAGTAGATGGGGGGAATTGCATCAATGCCTAAGGAATCACGCGCTTTTACCGGAGAATGTTGCTAATAAAAGTTTAAATAGAAGAATCCTGAGAATAATTACATTTTTTAATTTATATAACTGACAGACCCATGTTATAAAAGAAAAGTTATTTTCTGTGATCTTTATTCGACAAACACGACAATTAGGTCAAACCGCAACTGGGTGCCACATCGATTTTCAACGGTTGATCTTGCGCCTTCATACTGCAAATTATCAAAGTATTAAAAGTGATGCAATTAACTCCAATCTCTCCTCAATTTCATTACTTTTTTTAACGAAAAAGATTCTCATGAATTTCTCCATACGATGAATTTTTCTTCCCACCGTGCCATTTTAGATTTCTCGCTGGTTAACACAGTAAAATTTGAATAGATATCACCGCAACTTTCTTGGCCACCGGTGGTTATAAATCATTCGAGCGATGTATACATCGTCTGCGCCCTCCGGGTACTTGATAGAAAATTCACCGTAATTTCTGGCTATATCCCTGAGAGGAAAAGAAGGAAAACGCGACACGGAGTATTCAGAATGAGGAAAAGAGGACGAAGAGTAAAGAGAGAGCGAGAATGAGACAGTAGAGTCGAGTGTAGAGCTCGGACGAAGGGTCATATATTCTCGGTAAGATCTACCGCGTCGGTGGGCTGGTAGCGGCAGGGATAGCGGGAGGGAGGCTCCAAGGACATTAAGGGTAACAAATGAGACTGCGAGATCCTCCCGCAGGACTCTCTTTCTCTCTTCCGACTGAGGTACCGCGAATGAAAATAAGTGTAACCAGGACTCGGGCTTTTCTCTTTTTCTCTCTCTCTCTCTCTCTCTCTCTCTCTCTCTCTCTCTCTCTCTCTCTCTCTCTTTGTTCCTCTCTCTATACTTTTTTCTTCATAGACCATAGTGTACCTTCCTCTCGCCTCCTCACCCTCCTGCCCCCACCTCTGCTTTCTCTTTTTTCTTCCCGTTTTTGCGTTCTACTCTTTCTACGTTACCTTCACGCCGTTAAGTCCACCAGGAGAACTCTCTCGCATACCGTATATAGATATATGTATATGAATACTATACATATCTGGCATACGTCTCTAGCATGTTGGATTTTCCAAAGGGACGAAGAGAAAGAGAAAGAGAGAAACGGAGGATGCGAAATTGAGGGTTGGCAGGTCAGATTTACGTTTACGAGCTGTTCGCACCAATGTCCAGAGGGCCCTCTCTCTCTCTCTCTCTCTCTTTGTCTCGCTGGATGCCTTGGTTTATTCATGTACCACCTACAATTCCAAGTATCTCATAGAGGACATCATTTCCCAACGAAAATGCACGTAACTGAAAGTATACTCGGGATTTATTCACATGAATCGCAGAAACTACGTAAACCGTGAACTACGCTATGTTTTCGACGATTGTGATGCTCATCAACAATTCTAACAGTTAGACCAAAGTTTGACCGTAAATAATTTACGTTTTCCACAACTGATCCGGTGATATTCTAAAGTTCCTCAGAGCTAGTAGCGGGTCGTCAGGAGGACAGCCATAATTGAATTGAAATACCATTCAAAATGATTCTATGGGGAGACATAATTCAAATTATAGTAACAAATTGTAATTATGACTTTTCGCGGATAGTTGATGATGATTTTCTTCTACTTTTTAATATTGATATTTAAAAAATAATTATTCATAATTATTATATTGAAAAATTCGATTGAATGATTTTCATTAGAATCTTGCCCATCGCGAATCATGAGAATAAAAGTCTCGCCCCTGGTTAAGTCTGTGAACATGAAATTTTATCTCTCGCCGCAGATGCAACCAAAACTGGCAAAAGGTCCGATGGCCAAAAGCTCAACAAAGAGAGAACGAGAGTAACGAAAAAATATTTCGCTGGTCTCTCGTTACCCAGTCGGATTAAGGAATGCGCTAATTGCAAAATACTACTATGCACCGGTTCTGCATTTGGCTGTCTCCTCCCTCCCCATTATTATTACGCGAAAATGTGACCAGCCGGATATACATAAATATGTATGAATGTATTACAGTAGACACAATTTTACATATATTGTATATATACAAATAAAGGGATGTGAAGAACAAGAAAAAATGTTACGATATTAAATAAGAATAAAGTTGCTATACACATTGAGCTGATACAATGCAATGTATACAGAATCAGAGGACGTTTTTTATTTCGCTTAAGTCGCGTTATTTTCATCTCCATTTCAACCCCGAGAAAAATGTATCGATACTTAATAAAAACACTGTCCATCTATAAATATAGTACCGATACCGATATAGTACCGAGTAGCCGAGTAGCTTTTGTGATGCCTGGCATCACAAAAGCCATTAACTGTACTTCAAATCTTACATTGAGTCGTTTAATAAGTGTGATTATTCAAATTCATCTACGGATCCACTTTACTAATTATCACCCAGATTTAGTGGTTAAAATATCTATAAAATTATTTGAATAAAAGTAAATTTTGTCCCAATGAAAGAAATTTTTTTGGATACGAATAAACTTGACGAGGTTGAAATAAATTCTGAGCTTTTTGCCCTCCACTCAACGTAGCATTCATTTAATTAAGCTTGCAAGAATATGTAATTGAGAATTATTCAGAAATTACTGTTTGTTACGGCCTAGCTTATCTAGTATATTGCCATCGCTACGCTTATCTATTGCCATTGCAACGAATATACATATATAAATACATGAAACTCTGTGGCCCCTTGGTTGATCGAAATTCAGAGTAGTACATATTACAGTTACGGATGTATATAATCCTTGAAATTCCTGAACAAGCCTCCCCCCCCTAGTTCCCTCTAGTTTGTGACGTATTTGGGCACTGACTCCTTTCGTCTTGACACAAATGGAGAATGTGAACAGAACACCCAAGCGAAAGCTTGACGTATTCGAGCGAGAACACGAAGCGCCCACGCCATAGCATATATAGATATATAGATATAGGTATATATAGAGAGTGAGAGATTGATATTGGATAGTATGACCAAGAGAGATGTGGCACAAAAATCCACAGTGACGAAAGAGAAAGGCCGGTAAATGTAACCTGTATATGGAGAACGAGAGAAAGACTCGAGAACGAGAATTGACGATAATCAATCGACTGTATACGTACGCAGTGTTGATAAATCAAGCCGGCTTAATCCATCCTCGGAAAAATAAATTATCCTTCGGAGTGTTCCGCTATATAGCTCGCTGCACAACCCTTCGCTCTAGTATCCACTAGGTTTCTCTCTTTCTTTTTGGATCCCTTGGGGATCCTCATCACGCTCTCTCTCTTTCTCTCTCTCAACACTTTTTTTCTCCCTTTCGTTCGTGAAACAAATTTCCCAGCCATTTTTATATACTCACGTGAGTATAGTTCACATTGCTAAAGAGAGGGAAGGGAATGAGAGAGTGAGAGGGAGAAGAAGTAAAGCAGCAGTGAGAAGGAGAACGCACATAGTCGAGTGGTCCATGTCGAGTGGCAGCGAGGAAAAGCAGGAGATCCTCTCTCTCTCTCTCTCTCCCGCAGCCGTCGTGGTGATGTCGTTGCAAATACCGATATACATATATATACAGGGTGCAGAGGTTCCGTTTCATGGATACCGTTCTCTCTTCCCGTCGTTTTTTGTTGTCTTTTTTGCGCTTCAATTCCATTCTGAAACTCAAGCTAGATGGTAATTTATATACGTATATATATATATATATATATTTTTTTTTTTTTCGTGTGGAGTTTAGCAAGGGAAATGACCTACGATATATTTTCAAGTGGTTTTTACCGTAGCCCCGATGGCAAGCAGCTGCATGCCAGACGCCGACGACGACGACGATGACGACGACGACGACGGTGGCAACGGCGACGTTTTCGTTACACTCTTTACGTTACAACGTTGTACCAACACAAGAGAACGTAGAACACCAACGGTATAACGAACGGTGGAAACGTGGTGACCCTTCGCAGTATAACAGGACGAGACCACCCCTGTGCACCCCCCGAGTTATACTCCCAGCCGAGCTTGCGCCGACAATTTGCATTTCTCAACCATTAATCTAACCTTCGTCCGAGTCGGTTTTTTTTTATCATTTTTTTTTTCTCCCCCGCTATTCAGGGACAACCCTGTACGCTTGAGAGCCTCGGGGTGAATCGGAATATCATCAGCAAGTATGAGAAATCAGGAAAATTTTCTGCAAACGAAAACGTATGCCATGTGAGCGAAGCCGAGAGAGAGAGAGAGAGAGAGAGAGAGAGAGAGAGAGAGAGAGAGGGATATTGAAACAACCTTAATTTAGCCGTTTATCCTGATGCGTATACGGTGCGATGATGAAAAGTCGAATGAAAAGTTTTGTTGGATGCTAGTGCGAATAGTCTGACCACACAGGTAATATAACTACTGGCAATCCTTATTTTAGCCCTTTTTCTTGCATGGCTACGAAATACACAGTAGGATTTGCAAACAATTGTTTAAACTATTTGTAAACCTCAGGAAGAGAAATTCCCGATCGATAAAGCAAAGTGAATTGAATTTTACTAATTTTCGTTTGAAATATCTTCGAATCCTCCTTTTTTTTAATGCAATTTTAAACATACTGTCTGGAAATTTGTCTTATATTTTCATCTCCATACAATGATTAAAAATGAGGTGTACGATTTATTCACAATAGAGAGACAAATCGATGCAGTGCAATTAATTTACGTATCATTAATCCGCCACGACTCATTTTCTTAAACCTATATAGAATTTCACGATGTCACACTCTGGTCCGGTGGACCCATACAGGATTTCACTTTCTCCAAAATCGCTCAACTTCACTTGTCCCAAAAATTCAACTTTTCGAAGCGAATCAGACGGGTATGTTTTCTTTTAGTAGTTTCAAGTGTCCTCTCAAAGAATTCAAAGTTCATTTTTTAGTTTTATAGAAAATAGAATTTTTTTTTTTTTTTTTTTTCGATTTGTCAGACCATGTGTGATGGCCTGAAGTAACAAACATAAGTGTGACGGGCTCAGGTTAAAATAAAAGGTAATGTCACCCCTTTCAAATTAACGGTTACTAGCAAGGAATATTAAAGATAGTTCGGACATTTTTGTCTGTCAAGTCTCCCCGTGGAAATATCCATTGTGCTTATGTACATATATGTACTTTTCACGTAACTCCTGCATATGCGTATTACAAAAAGTCCACATTTTTGTGACAAGTCGCGCGCGGGGATATGGGAATGGGCAAAGTGCAGCCCGAGGGATGTAGCCTGCTCGCGGTACCTAGCATGAACTCTGCTCTGTATTATCTATATATGTTATAAATATATACGTAGCGAAATACGTTATATAGCGATCAGTGGGGCAAAACTGGCAAATGGGGTGACTTGGGAGCGATAAAGGGACCGGGCGGGTGAAAAAGAAGTGCGAAGGGGAGTCACAGAGAAACCGAAGTCCAGTAAAAACCATTGAATCCTGAAACGTTCGGATTATAATTTTTCAAAAGTTTTATTTCGCCATTCACGTATACATGTATTATACGAATAGTAGGTATAAATGAGGCCACAATCTCGTAGCGACATCGGCGCTGGAGTCTGCATGTAAAAAGTAGTGACGAGATAGGTGACGAATATCTCTCTCTCTCTCTCTCTCTCCCTCCTGAACTCACCGAGAATTTTTGAAGTTCGCACCGAACGATTTTCGATTTTCGACAAAAAAATACTATTTTATCACGACAAAATGGATGGTATAATCCGGAATGAAGAGAATTTTTCCGTATAAACAGACACGAAACAACATTTCCGTTACATCCGTGAATATTGAAGTTTCGTAAAAACTCTCTGAACGAATGCTCGACATGGTATGTACATAGATATTATTTTTTAATATTTCGAACGAATCTATACGGGCTTTTGTATGCGTAAAATATGAGAGTTACATCACCGAGCATTTTGAAAAATGTCGATAATTCGTTATCAGTGAACTCGTACAAGTTCGTACCAGCGCCACCACCCGGGAAACTCCCTTGATTAATCTCGCCCAACCATCCAAACCTCCACAGCACCCATTCCTCTTGATGGCCTCCCTCGTTCACAGCTCAAATCCTCTCTCCATTAGGTTTTAATGGCCGCGTCCGCAACATCCGAATCCTTAAACACGCAGTATGAAGCTTTGCGTATGCACGAACTTTTCTTTCTCTCTCCATTTTTCTCCACCATTTTTTCAACGCACTTTCGGCGAAGCCACGAGTGCTCTGTAGGAATAAAAAATAATGCTGAATTTATTAGGATCTATCGTGTATGTATATTTTTTTCCTCGAATACTCAAAATCTTCTGTAGATCATTTTGCACGTTTTATATTAGTCTGTTAGAAAATTATACACTCTTGGATGGCCACGATTTTAGCAACGAAAAACAAAACCGTTCCTCAAACAGACATTTTTTTAGTATTGAAAATAATTAAATAGAAAAATGTGTGGGGATTATTCCAATATCATTGACCTTTGTTTGAACAGTCGAACATTAATCTTTTGCAAAAGCATCCCCAGAGATGTTTTTGAATATCTGTCGATAATTAAATTGTCTATGAATCTGAATACATTAACGAGTGCAGCACTATTCTGTTTCACGTGTGCAAGGGTACATTTGTGACTATATGCCTGCGACAATATTTAAAAAGGTGAGCAAATGTGTGCAATGGTGAAAAAGAATCCAGCGAGTTAACGGGTAACGGGTACTAGCATAAAAAAGCATGGGCACTAGCATAAAAAGGTGAACACGAACATATCGATGAACAAAAGACCTCACAGCCCATGAGTGGCTACATATGAATAGCGTGGCACGAAATGTCCGATATCTCGAGCAATGTGCATTCACGACAGAATCTTTCTCAAGACGTGTGACAACGGAGAACTACGAGCTGAGTGCAAAACAGTCAAGATGACTGAGTGAAGATTATATTAAAGAAATATCTTTAACGTGAAGCGCGAGTCAACATGAGTGTTTTATGTTAAGTATAAACATAATGCGTGATGCGTTGAGAGCAATTATTATATAAAGAAGTAGTTTGATTATCCCTGTATCAGTATAGAGACTGCAGGAATCGATAATTTCCATGCATGCGGGACCACTGAATGACGGAATAATTGATTTTAAATAAACTATTTTTGATATTGTTAGAACCAAAAAAAAAAAAATGCTTCATCCTTCAATCGCATTTATCTATAATTTTGTATTACGAAAAGTAATCGAGTAAAGGAGAAGTGTTATTTTGTTGCAGAAATATTTCTGCAAAAGTCATAAGAAGAACTCTAAAAGTTATTCCTAGACTCTGGCCAAAGTTTTCAATAGAACATATTCGATTAACTAGCAAGCATTACGACAGAAGCTTCGTCTATACGCCACAAAGAGAGTTTCGCGAAACCAGAATGAATATACCTATATACATATATACATGAAAACTCGAATAGACACACGCCGTCAAAACCCCAGAGGCTTCTGACGCTTCGTGCTACGGTCCTTGATCCCATACGTGAGTAATAAGGCTTCCGGGCATTGGAAATCATCATGAGCTCTTACCACGGACCAAGCTGTCCTCTTGGTTGTAAAATAATTGCCCCGTGAGGATCTCGCCAGAGGCTCGAAATCGAGGGATGCTACAGTCGAGCTCCCTCTCTTGATTCCATCAAAAGACAAACAGAACACCAGAGTATAGCCAACCGCATAAGCTGGGAGGTTCGGGACCAGTGAACCCCATAAAGTATATATAGAGGTAAGGAAGCTGGGATCATCCTATATTTATAGTACCATTATTCCTGGGTTAATGAATCACTAGTAACAGTCATTCAAATAAATGACCACCACTAGCGGTTCATTAACAGTGATGAACATTACTCGTTACATTGAAATGGGCTCCTTGTTCTATTCATTCTATTAGTCTTGTTTGATATTACCTAAGTAAGTAAAAAAAAATGCCCACTGACGATTAAGGGTCGATCAACCTGAAAAATAACCCAATGGTACGATCCTGTACTTGTGGTTGACTTTGTTTTTCGCACTATCCATAAAATTTGGTTTTTGGTAAAAAAAAAAATTAAACAAAAACTTTTTTCTCATTCTGTATTTTGTCAAATGCATTCTCCCATATATGGTCCATTTATAGGTTCAACATTTCATTTTGTAACAGTGGAGAGGCGCCTTTATGTTGATGGAAAAGAAAAAAAGAGATGGTCAGATAGAAAATGAGATTTCACGTTTATTCGTTGCCCGGTTGTTAGAATGCTGGGATAAAGTGGGCCCTTGAATACGGTAAGAGACTGGCATTGCTGGAATTGGTTATTAAATGAATTCCTCTGCGGTCCCTTTCGCATGTTCCACAATTTGACACGGTTCGCTCGTATCTATAGAATTTCGTTTTCACTGGAATATGTTATTTGCAGCCATCGACATATTACGTATGAGGATATAGTTAGCTCGTCTTTCTGTTACATGCGGAACAAATGTGAACTATGCTGCAGCCATTATGAAAAATGTAGCATTATCCTGTATCGAAAAGGACCATTCGCAATTGATGTAACAGAGAGGAGACCGAATTGATTGGTGGGAGCGAGAGAATGAGAAGACCCGTAAACAACGAAACGTGTCGCGTTATCTGATAAAACGATCGAAACGTTAGAGATGTACCGCGATATATCAAGATAAACCATGGAATTAAAAACAAATATATGGCTCAATCCACCATTAACCAACGAACCTTTCCGGCAGCAAAATTTTAATTGAACTGCCGATTTCACATCTTATTCTAAATAAGATCATATTATTTTGTAATTTTCCACCCTTTTAACGATATTGGTTTTTCATCTCGAAAAAACCAATAGAATTTTTTAAAAAATTATATTGACAAAGGATAAGAAAAAAATCAACCCTTGACTGAATTATGCTCTCCTGGCCACCCCACTCTATAATATTCAACGTTTACGGAAATACATTTTCTTTTCCATAAGCAAAAAGAAGAATTGATTTTCGGTTTGAAGGGCTCTACAATAATACAAGCCATTTTCCGTTAAAAACTGTGGTTTCAAAGGGTAAAAACTACCATTACAGCGACATTGCCATTTTTTTGAGAAAATTGAACTCTTTTTTTTGTGGCCGGCAGAATAAAAAAAAACATGGTGTAGTCCGTAACTTGTTATAAATGCAGATAATGCATTATCATTTTCATTTCGAAAAAAAATAGATGAGCTAAAGAGTTGAAATTTGCCAAATATCATGTCTTTTTATCAACGAGAATAAGATGTGAAATCGGCGAATGGATATTCGTGCCGGAAAGGTTCGCCTGGTTAATGGTCGAATGAGCCATGCATATGACATTAATAAATTGTAATTGGTGAAAATATATATTTTAAACAAATGTGCTGGACACCATTCGAATTACTATTTCTTCGTAAAATCATTATAAAACCCATATATCTCCAAGTTAAATTTAAATATCAATGTGTTTATTACATTTAAATAGGAAATAACAAAAAAAAAAAAATCTGAATATATTCAAGACACAGCTGAAAAAGTAATTTTTTTTGCACTTTTTTTGCGTCACTTTTATCCATGCACGTACTTGAATAAATCATGTATTTCGCTTATATTATTTTCTTATGGGATAAATCGACATGGAATCATATGCCGATTATACGAAAGACAGCAGGTCACGGTGAGATATGGTACCACGATATGACAATCGGTGATTAGCGGTCCAGCACTCTATATCCGCGAGCAACAATTATTGTTGCGAAATTCGAAACTATTGACGTATATACGTTCGCCAACTCGATTATCCGTGACCATCAGATTTAATTTTAATTAGAATACTATTTATCAAGACTATCTTTTTCACGATCATTTGAGATGAGTATCCATGGGAATAATAATTTTAGATTTCGCTGTAGAAAATCACAATATTTCCTCGTACTTTCAATCATATACATATCTGATGTTAGATAGATGATATATAACAACGTTGGTAACGGTATTTGCGGATCAAGGACTGATTGACCTCAATATCGAAACTTTCACTCGCGAAAAAATTGTCTTTTTTCGATGTGAAAAATATGGACCATGTGGATATTCCGTCTGGATGAAACACGGTGAGAACATATCGGAAAGTGATGAAAAAATGTATGTATGGAGCAATGTCCAATATACAACGAAGCGTTGGCGAGCTACTTCACACGCACACACACACACACATATATATATATTTATATTTATATTTATATTCATATTATATATATATATATATATATACATATTTATATTTATATTCATATTATATATATATATATATATGTATATATATATATATATATTTATATATATATATATATATTTATATTTATATACAACACAGAAAAATCGTAAGAGACGATGCGAGACGCATACTCATTGCGTATATATAGGGTTCACCAAAATGGCGAGCTGGCCAATCCCATGTCGACCTTTTTCTCTCATTTCCATCGTCTACCCCTTCAAGCAACTCGCCAACAAGGCCCCTCGCTTATATACTTCCTCTCTTTCTGTACTTCTATTCCTCTATCTCTATCTCACTCTCACCCTGGCACAGGCTAATTTATTCATTCGATCCTTTTTACACGAGGGCAACACGTGCGGGCCTGTACCCTTTATATCGTTTCATCTTTGTCGCTCCTTCTTCTCTCTCTCTCTCTCTCTCTGTCTTCCTCTTTCGTTTCATCCCTCGCGTACTTTTCGGTACACCCTTTTGTAAAAAGCGACGTCGGCGTCGGCGAATGCTTACGGTTAACGTATAGAAGCGACGTGGCGTATTTACGTTGCACCCCCGGTTTTCCGGCTGCTGGTTCGTCCTTTTCTCTCCCTCTGGTCTGGTCAGGCTCTATACGATGAGTATATACGACTATATATATGCTGATGCTGTCGGCCACTCCACCTTCGCCACGGGGGTGTTTCATCCCCCTGTTTTGGCGCGGCAGAGCCTCTTCTCGGAGTGAGAATCCCGAGACTAGCCAGCCCACGGACCACGTCCACCAACCCCTCGTTTGGAATTTGTTTCCATTTTTTTTGTCTATCTCTTTCTCTCTCTCTCTCTCTCTCTCTCTCTCTCTATCCTCTCCTTTCTCTTTCACACATACATGCATACAGAAATACTCTTCCGGACTTCCTCTCATTTTCCTATTTTTCCATCTTCTCTGTACCTCATCGTCTCTCGTTTTTTTTAGTTCAAAGGAGGGCTAATTTTTCAACGTCCCGCCCGTGAGTACGACGATGGAGCGGGCCGGGGGTGTGTCAGTAGTGATGGTGGAGCCCGAGCGGTACCTTTTGTCGCCCGTGACAGAGGTGAACGTCTCTTGTCGCCCACGAAACCTCTCTCTCTGCCTCTTTTTCCCTTCTGCACGAAGCAGGTACCAAAAAAACGTACTTGACAAAAATATATAACGAGAACCCCAAAAAAAGGATGATTTTTAGACTTGCAAATTCGACGGACCAGCCGAAAAGTCCGGAAGACAGAGAGAAGGAGAGAGAGAGAATTTTCCACGAGACACGAGGGTACCAAATGAGCACACGTGACCAAAGCTCAAAAGCTCTGTTTATCCTCTTCTTTTTGCGGCAAAAAAAATCACACAAATTTATATGACCTTAATTTCATGTACGTTGGGCTTTTTGAGCATTTTAAAAAGCTACAGTGTTAGTCGAGTCTGCGTCAACTTTCCTCACCCCCGCGTCCCATCGACAATTCTGGAATCGGATATTGGCATCGACACCTGTTGCGATAAAGTGTCCGTGCGCATCGCGATATCGATGGGCCAGTGGGACGGTTCAAGAGGGGGCGAGGATCGGAAATTCCATAGCTTGTCTGTATATATAGTATATGTATATAAGTATGTGTGTGCGTACGTGTGTCCCGGTGGCGAAATATCGATGTGTGTTAATCGGATTGCAATACTCCACCCCCTCCCCTATTCAGGCTTTCATCCTCTCGACATTTTGCTACACATGCCTGAGCTTCCTCGAGAAACCTCCCGACTTATCGAATTTTCATTATAATTCCTTTGATCCGCCATTTATTTACGAGTATAACGAATATATGAAATGATCAAATGTCATTACTTGTAAATTAAGAAATTTAAATTTGTAAAATATGACACAAAGAATTGTCCTCGTATTATCTACCCCAAAAATATTGTTTTCATTACTCAGTTGAAAAACCTTTGATGACCTGGCATACAGACAGAATGAGAATATATAATGATTTTTTTTTTTTATCATCATTTTGCAGTAATCAATTGTAAATTATCGTTTGTCTTAATCGGCATTTACGAATGATAAAAGTAAAAAAGACATTGTAGTAGAAAAAGTGAGAGAATACCGATATGAATCAGCATTCTCGCATTCCGCACGTGTGTTTTATAAACTTCAACCGATTGTCTCATCTCGATGAACCCCTTCCACCGTGAGTGCAGTATCAAAACCTCTCGATGCGATAAAAAAAAAAGAAAAAAAACAAGGAGGGGATGAAAAAAGAGAAGCAGAAAAACAGTGAGGAGAATGCAGGAGTTCGAGAAAACAAAAGGACTGAGAAAAAATGGCTTAACGCGACATGGTGAGACGAGGGATGGTGCATGGTACCATCGAGGGATTCGACGGATGATTGGAAGGCGGAAAACGTGTTCCTCCCTTCGGGGAAAGGTCTCTTTCACCGAGAATCCACCGGTGTTTCGTCCGCATACTCGCTCACAGAGGGCGACTCTACGACAACCCTCTTTCATCCCTCATCCGTTCTCGGGGAGGAAAGAGTCAATGTAAATATGAAAAAATGTATTTTACATAAACTTCTATCGATATATAATATCGACAAGTACAAAACTATTTATTCTATATATTGAATTATGAAAAATCCATTGTTTTCCACGGAAGTTATACAACTAAACCTCCCATACTTTTAACCGGTACATTGAACTATTAATTCCCTGTCAGTATGAAGCTGAACTCGCACCAAAATCTCATCCATCTCTCACTCAATAAAGAAAAAATGTATCGAAAAACGCTCATAGATATCGGTATACATGAGGATGTTTTTAGATCTTAGGGATGAAGGTTCTTGTTCTACTTGTTCAGGGAGAGGGCTCCCACATAAAGAGGTGAAAATATTTTTATACTATATATAGAGAGCTCATCAGGTTTCCACACAAACGCCTCGATAAATATATACGACGAAGCACCCAGTTACGTATACAGACGCTCGTGAGGATGAGTTGGAGAGGATGGCTTGAGAGGGAGAAAGAAAAAATCGTGGTGGAATCATGGCGGCCGCCAACGAGTGAGAAGCAAGTCTGTTATATGTACACAGACATCATGAGTGAGGGAGGGAGGGAGAGAGAGAGAGAGAGAGAGAGATAGAGAGAGAGATTTCACGTTGATTGCAGTCATACGCGCACGTTCTTTCGCGCAGCTCGCACCTCTCTCCGTCTCTTGCTTTCTCTTTCTGTCCCCTCATGAGACAATAAGGGTGAAAATGAGAAAGGGCGGCGAGGATTGTATTTGCGTAATTCCTTGGTGTTGGTAAGCTTGAACGAAAGATGTGTTGGGGAAATCTGTATGCATACACCCTTGCAGAGTAACATCAAGTGACGTAAAACTACCCTTAGCACATATATCTACACACGCGCTCATACACGCACGCACGGGCGCGCGCGCGCGCGTACACACATGCACACACGCACACTTGATAGCCTAATACATTTGTAGGTGTTTTTGGGCTTTTGCGCACACGGATCACGTTACTCACACTAATAAATATATCTCATACATACGAGAACGTATACAAGAATTTATACGGTGTATGTCTGTACATCGTTACGCCAGGAAAATACGTGTGTAGAATAGAGAAGGACGTTCATGTACATATAGTGGAAAGCGCATCAGGAAACACGCACAAGGGCTGCCATCGTCCTATATCCACAGGTTTATACGTACGTATATAACTACTCCGTGTCGTGAGGGGGTGGTTGGAAGGGGGATGACAGAGAGGGACAGAAAGGCCACAGAGTGCCGGGTGAGATGAACATTGTACAAGAGGGGGCGGGATTTTGCGCAAAGTTTTCAACGAATAAGGCGCCGAGACGCCAACCATTTGCCACGCCTACGCCACCTTTCCCATGCTTTCGTACACAGATCTGTATATATACATATATTCTACAGTCTATATATATATATACGTTATATACACATAAGCATATACGAAGTTCGGAGGGTTGTTGGATTTTCACGTTACGCTGGCAAGCCGAGTCCGGAATTTCCCCTCTTTCTCGCGTAATCAATGGGAGAGAAAGCGAGAGAGAGAGAGAGAGAGAGAAACGCCGACATTGAGCGCGTCGCGCCGCAGCAGCCAGCGCTGAGAGAGCTTCGCGCACCTTCTCGTGCTTGGTTGCTTGCTCGCTCTCTCATCCATCTGGAATGCTTTTTTCGTTATGTACTTGCCCTCGATGCTCTGTCTCTCTCTTCGCGCTGCCCTCCCGAGAAACCACGACTGGCTCTGCTTATATACCTCACACAAAGGAGGTATCCATCTCTGTATGTTTTCTATTGCTACGATACCCTACGTACAGTAGCAATAGACTAGGGGATGACTGTAGTAATAACAGACATTGTAAAGCGGTGGTTTTCCTATAAGCGGAAAAAAAAATTTCTCGTGTAAAATTGCCCTGATGATCATGGAGTATATCGACTGCGTTTTGAATATATAGTTGTCTTTCTTCTTAACCATTTATCGTCGAAGCGCTTCCGCGCCTATTGACATATTTAGAAAAACCTTTTACTTGAAATCATATTATGTGACTCCACGTGCTTTGAAAGGATCAAAAACCCGATCCATGAAGAAAATCGTAACTACGTCATACAACTGATCATAATCATAACCTAGTTTGAACGTTTATCAACAAATCTTAGTAGTAATTCAGCGATATTAGGTCCCTAGATAATTTTTTTTTTCAGCGGGTAGAAACGAACCATTATTAGCAATTCTTTTCCAACTCGGTTTTTCGGTTAACTTTTTTTTGGCTGACCTCGCGATTTTTTTTTAATATTTCGTAAGTTTATAGCACTATTCGAGAATTGCAGATCATTCAGATTTTTAGAATGAACCCTTTGGGATATGCCCTTTTTTCCAAGTCGGTATAGAGAGCCAGATTCTGGTAGTAAAAAAAAAAATTGGGACAAAAAAGTTGTCATTTTGTCTTAACTTTTCAATGGAGTTAAATAAATAGTTTCATTGATGTGGTAATTACCATTTTGTAACTTATTTATTTTGTAACTTTATTGCCAAAAAATGGTAATTACCACATCAATGAAACTATTTATTTAACTCCATTGAAAAGTTAAGACAAAATGACAACTTTTTTGTCCCAATTTTTTTTTTTTTACTACCAGAATCTGGCTCTCTATACCGACTTGGAAAAAAGGGCATATCCCAAAGGGTTCATTCTAAAAATCTGAATGATCTGCAATTCTCGAATAGTGCTATAAACTTACGAAATATAAAAAAAAAAATCGCGAGGTCAGCCAAAAAAAAGTTAACCGAAAAACCGAGTTGGAAAAGAATTGCTAATAATGGTTCGTTTCTACCCGCTGAAAAAAAAAATTATCTAGGGACCTAATATCGCTGAATTACTACTAAGATTTGTTGATAAACGTTCAAACTAGGTTCCCAAACAATATCAACCCAATATGACAATTTCAACATAATAATAAATATAAAGATTTTTCTCGAAAATATCCGTATAATCGAAGTATACAGCTTCTGTACGAGTTCTCCAACCATCTAAATACAAACACGTGGTCATTCTACACACGTGAGAGTATATTCTGTGAATTTTACAGAAATATCAAACGGACTTTTTTTTCGATTCGAAAAATTCAACAAAAAATGTTATTGAAATTTCATTCGAAACTACAATTTGTATGGCTTAAACATTCTTCAGTGGATCCAGTACCTTTTGTGATACAGGGATTGAAAAAAAAGTTCCCTCAATTTTAACTTTAGTATATATTTAAAAAAAGATCGACTAAAAGCTTTTAAAAAAATTATAAATAATGATGAATCGTGACTCGACAGAGTATATCATATATATATATATAGATATATATATATATATATATATATATATATATATATATATATATATATATATATATATATAAATGTTGAAGTATATACATAGATAACGAGATCAAACAAAAGTATTAAATGTAACTTACCCTGAATTATCATATAAAAATGTTGGTATCTGACATACATGTTATATGTGTTTTACAATTAGCCATTCAGCTTCAGAGCTTTATATACAGGGTGTCCCATTTAAAACATACCAGTCAAATATCTCAGAAACGAGAAGGGGTATACGGAAAAAAGTTTTATGGTATCGAAGGGCACAATTAATGGCAGTATTGGTCATAGATGGCGTCACTTTTGAAATATCAACCGTAACATAATTTTTTAAAACGGAAAAGGATTTTTTTTACACGATCAAAATTATTGCCGGCCTCAAGCCGAATTTAATATTATTTTTTTTTTTAGCTTTTTGCAATTTCCTAAATAAATAAAAAAATCAATTTTGTTTATTTTGATGAATTTTGTTTAGTAGTCGTGTATTAGTATTAGAGTATTACAATACTCTCCAACTAACGCAAGAGACATTCAAAAACATTATCCCTTGTGGCAAGTTTGATTGATGAACCCTACGGTGAAAATGTTCGACAGTATTTAGAAGTACATTCTGGGAATGCTTCGGCAGGGATCCTGATTTTCCTGAACGTTTCTTATTCCTCATGTGCCTTAAGTCTTACATGTATGTACATACAGTACGCTGCAGTTAGCTAGATAGACGCTTGTCCGATAATAGCGACTCTTGTAACAAATCGCCCGATATCTCTGATTTCGTTTGGTGGGGTTTCATAAAAAATATACGACGTGCGCGGATATGAAACAACCTATCATTGATGCCTGCGGAAGCATTTCCAGAAATTGACTTCGTTATACTGCCGGACATTTTCACCGTAGGGTTCAACGACGCCTTGCCACAAGGGGTAATGTTTTTGAACATCTCTTGCGTTAGCCCGAGAGTATTACATCGTTTACTAGTGCGATAAACAAAATTCATGGGTAAATGAGTGAGCATCTGATAATTGTTAGCAATCAAAATAAATAAAATCAATTAAAAATAAAAAAATAATTTAAAAATGAAAAAAAAAAAATATTTATTTCGATTGCTAACAATTATTAAGTGCTCACTCATTTACTGTAATACTCTCGGGCTCACGGAAGAAATGTTTACGCTGAAATAAGCTGAAAAAAATAAAAAAAAATTAAAAATTAAAATATATATATATATATATATATATATATATATATATATATATATATATATATATGAATTCCACTTGAGGCCAGCTGCAATTTTGGCCCTATAAATAAAATCGATTTCCATTTTAAAAAATAGACTTACGGATGATATTTCAAAAGTCATCTATGATGTTATCAATACTGCCATTAATTGTCCCCCTCGTTACTATAAAACTTTTGTATGAAACTTTTTCCCGTACTTCTTCTCGTTTCCGAGATAATTAACTGATTTTAAATGGGACACCCTGTATATTCCTCTACCAGGCTAGTATGAAAAGTATATATATTGCAATTTGTGATGTAGCATCCAAACGTATTTCCTTGTGCAGCAGGAACTAGGGGCGCGTTGTGTCGGTTACAAATAAGTTTCCTGAGGAAATATATAATTTCCAAGTACACGATAAAGCGATAAGAAACGGACGAATGAGTCAAAAATTATTCTACAGCGTTTTTCTCCAGGAACGCGATGAGCAGATTTGTTCTTTATAATACCACGGGAAAATTTTGGCAGCTTCACACGAACGGCAGGCAAGAGAAAAAAAATGGTTAACAAAAGAAAAGTGAGGAAAAAAATGAGAGAATGATCTTACTGCGCTGCGTTTAATCTCACGCAATTGTTTATCGGAGCATAACACTGCGATTTCTAAGCCGTTAAAAGAATAAGATAGAATGGAAAAAGTACGCGTTTTAGCGCACCGATGCGACGAGGCTAGTGGCTCGCCCGATTTCCGATCGAGAGAGTGCAATTCGGTGTTACACACACGCCTGTTTGCGGTATATATACTCGTAGATATATGTGTATATACCTGTATGTATGTATACCTGTGACACGTAGAACAGTGAGCGATGGTTGCGTTGTACGATCGAGCACGATCAAGGATTCATTCGAAAGCGCTTTGATAAAATATCAGCTCTCCTCTCTCATCAAAACCAATTAATTATTGATCTTGCGACAATTATTTTTGACCTCTTTTGATATATAATTAATCTAGATCACTTCAGAATGATTCGTGCTATTAGCGAAGCTTGTAAATTTGATCAGGACAAGGGTATGTTTGATATCCTTGCTGTCTAAATCGCTTCTACCTATATATAGAAAGCACATCATCCTCCCGCAAACGAGGAGGATGAACGATGGAAGAAGAACACAAGTATACGCACCAATACATCCGTTCCATATGTTCCATGTCGAGCTTTTCGAGATTCTCGTCGGAGGAAAAAAGGGGCCTCACTAAAACCCACCCCCCATGCTCAAAATCTCATGGTGGTACTGCAATCCCGAGAGGATCGCTGGGTACTCACTGATGGCCATACGTATACTTATAAAAATATATATACACGATACCCATGCTTGTAAATATATGTATAGACGTGTATGCATTTGCGTATAATTGCAAAAATGTGAGACTGCCTGCTAGTAAATTCATTGCAGCTCATATTTTCATAGAACGAAATAAAAACTTATACTCGGATATGGTCTTGGAACAGAAAAATATTTAAAACTATATATTACCAACCTTTTTCTATTTATCGTAAAAAAAAACACGTGCAAGTATAAAGAACGAAAATTGTTCTCCGCATGTATGGACATAAAATACACCGTTCTATTTATCTTTATGTTTTTTTTTCTGTCAGTTCAGAAGAGAAAAGTTTGACACGCTTTAAATAAATGAATGATCTGACTTCAGAAATCTATAAAATCTTTTTATATAATCATAACTTGATGAACTAAATGGCACTTCAAAGCTGGATTGATTACATAAATAAAATGAGGACAGATTATTATCAGTAATCCATCGGGATGCAGAGCTCCCCACGTTTCAATGAACCACCTTATTACCATCCGAAATACGAACGAAAATATATATATATTTTTTTAAATCCATCTCATATAAAATCCAACATCGATGTATTTTTTCCAAGAAAAAACATCAAAAATATGTTGTCCATCAACATATCACCAGTAGTTTTATGCCCTGACATTTTACACCTCAACAGCCCTCGTCACTTCGTCTTCTCTAAAATATATTATCTTCTCTCTAACATACCCTCCTCCTCAGGGACTTTACCAGAGAGACTTCATGAGTACGATAATAAGAAAGAAATACGATACTTCTGCTGGTAAAAAATAAGCTTCCCTAAAGGACGATTGATTCTCGTTATTACATCGTGTCCTATACCTATAAAATTATAGTATACTACGAAAAATACACTACATTGAAATATACTGCATATATGACGTATAAATGGAAGTATGCAGGGCAAATTATTTCTAAAAGGAATTCCCATGTAAATTTCAAAACATAAAATGGAGGAGAGAAGAATTGTGGAATGTTGGAAGGTTTGGATGTGTATATGAGGGATTCTTTGTCGAATCAGCCACATTTTTCGGTTGACCTAGCGGAAATTTTTTATATTTCGTGATGTGTAGTATACTACTCGAAAAGGCCATGCAGGAATTATTTCACATTTTTAGAACGAACCTTTTGGGAAATGTACTTCTTTCCAAGTCGGTATAGAGAACAAGCTATTGGTCGTACAAAAAGTCTTTTGGGACAAAAAAGTTATCATTTTTTCTCGACTTTTCAACAGAGTCATATATAGATAATTTTATCGATGTTCAATGTTTACGTTTTCTGAGTATCTTTTTTTACTGCAAAACCGTTGGCGCCACTTTGATGCCAATTAATGTACTTTACGAAGCCTACGTATGATCTAGAAGACGCTAATTTTTTTCAAAGAGACGAAGAGTGTTTTTAAAGACATGAATTATTTTGTAGCTTTTTGCTGAAAAATGGCAATTACAACATCGATGAAATTATCGCTTTACCTCCATTGAAAAGTTGAAAAAAACTGACAGCTTTTTTGTCCCAAAAGTTTTTATGTACGACCAGTATCTTACTCTCTATACCGACTTGGAGAAAAGAGCATCTCTCGAAGGATTTGTTCTAAAAATCTGCAATAATTTCTAGAAGGCTTTCTCAAGTATTACTACAAACGCATGAAATATAAAAAATATCCGCGGGAGCGATCGGAAAAAGTGACTGAGTTGACAAAGAATCCCCCATATGTGTAAAAGGACCATAATTTATCCCGTCCTTTCTGCTCTACGTTCTTGTCGTCACCTTATAGTAAGCTATCCACGACTCAGAGGGTAAAAGTAAAGTGGCACTCTTACAGTCTGTAACAAAAACTCTAATCGATTTGTTTCGAAGTTACAATGGAATTACGGGAAAATGCTTGTAATATGTGTTGGCCCACTGATAAGGACCTTTTTCCATGAAATTAAAAGTGTTATGAAAAAAAAAGTAAAGCTTCTGCATCAAATATAATCGCGATTTTTTTTTTGATTACTATATATTTTTCCTGAAACTTTAGTCAATTTGATCGGAAAAAAATCGTATAATAGAGAGGTGTACGATCGATATTTTACCAATATGTATACAAATTTATATCGATTGATCGTAAGTGCTAGTATTGTAAAATCTTTTGTTCATATACTGAAAAAAAATGTCCGGTATGCCGACCGGCTTGGAGGTTGGATATACGTTAAACCAATAAGCGATGTTGAATCAACCACAGCTGGATTAATCAATCAATTTCGCTTTTTTAGTAATGCAACGTATCGGAAAATCTATACGTAATTTGCTTATTTACAATATTATATGAAAAGAGGGAAAAAAGGTTGTTCCAAAAATGTTATAAATTGTCGGAGCAGTTCTACTTTTTAATTTTCCGTATGAAATTTTTGAACACTTTCTTAATGCCAATATTGTTTTTTGCACAATCTAGTGTTATTTTTTCACTGAAAACCATAATTCTGTATTCCAACTGACTAGGAAGCTGGATGTGACCAAGCTATGGGCGATCTTAATCTAATGAGATTTAAACCATAATTCTGTATTCCAGCCTCCGAGTCAGTTGGAATACAGAATTATAGTTTTCAGTGAAAAAATAACACTAGATTGTGCAAAAAAAAATATTGGCATTAAGAAAGTGTTCAAAAATTTCATACGGAAAATTAAAAAGTAGAACTGCTCCGACAATTTATAACATTTTTGGAACAACCTTTTTTCCCTCTTTTCATATAATATTGTAAATAAGCAAATTACGTATAGATTTTCCGATACATTGCATTACTAAAAAAACGAAATTCTTCAATCCTTGGATAAAAAAAGATTATCCACCAAGGGTGTGTTTTGTGATGCCAAATATTGCACGAAAAATTTCGTCAATTTTGCAATATGAATGTGTCACATAGCTCAGCAGTAAGGTGTGCCCCCCCCCCCCCTCCTCTCCTCATAATTATGCACAACGTAAGACTTTGTATTCCCCGATATTCGTAGACTTTCGACGTGCTTCGCGACATTACGACACTCTTTCAAGCGTTGCGTTTTTCCGGTACATGCTTGAATAAAAAAAAAATCAATTGTTTTCATTCCAATCAAATTTGATTAGCTTCGGATTTTTTTTTTCTGAAAAATGTTTAACAATAAAAATCAACTGAAAAACATACAAATTCGAAATTTGCACATTGCTTCCTCGTAACTTTGGCCCACTCACAAATTCTCTTCTATAAGTAATGGCTTTGTTAATTTTGGCTTCCTCATAGAGGAATGTGCAAAATTAACGGGAAGCTCTAAAATTCGAATGTATCACAGTTTGAAACAAATCCGAAATTTCATAAAATTGTCTCGATCAATTCTCACCAAAGCCCTTGATCAATTCCAAAGTCAATACCCGATATCTTTGTCCGTTAGCCAGTTTGTGTGGCAGCTTTCGGTAAATAGTCGAAAGTTGGAGCAAGCTCGCTTTTTTTAGAAAAATGGAAAATCTTGTAAAATTCATAATTTCATAAAATCTGAACCTCTCGATCGATTCTTGCTAAATTCAATACCAAATATATTTGTCCCCTAGCCAATTTGTACAGAAATATTTGAGCGAATAAGTGGAAATTTGCGAAAATTAAAGTGGAAAGTTTTGAAAAATTAAAGTGGAAAGTTTTGAAAAATTAATAATTTAGGAACATTGAAAATTCCATAACATCTAAAGCTCACCATCGATTCGTGCCACACTCGAGAGCATATATCCGTTTTCCTTAGCCAAATTTTATAGCAATTTTTATTTTGGTATAGGTGAAAATGTATACGAAAGTTGGAGCAAAAATAGTTTTTTTTCGAAAAAATACGGAAAATTAAAAATTGCCTAAAATCTGAACGGCTTACTCGATTTTAGCATCAATTTTGTTTACGGAAACAAAGCTTTCTTTATGAGGAAGAGAAAACTGAAAAATAATTAATTTCACTTTCTATACTGACAATTCTAGACCATATAAATTTTGGCAGACATGAGCAACATTTTGTTGAACGGAATAAATAGATTTTTCCCGAGCATCGTCAGCAGACCAAGAAAATTCCAACTGTTTTTTGGGAAGAAAAAAATCTTCATCGTCATATTGCAGACACCCACCGTGTCTGAACTTCATGTTAATGGTTATACGTATTACTTGCTGTATTTTAGCTTAAGCAGCCGAGCTTGTAACGATAGTGCCAATAAACGAGATTACAATAGGCGAGGAGAGCGCTTTACATTAAGCTCTGCGAATTTTAGCGCAGCTGACTCGACCATCCAGCTTCTGCTCTCTCTCTCTCTCTCAAATCACATAGGGCCGTTAGGACATAACGGTTATCCGTGATCACATATGCTCTAGAAAATAATGATAGACGATCTGCCGTAGATATGAATGGAGTACAATTGGGATATGTTATGGGGCAATACAAAAAAAAACATCTCATGAATTTTCATATTGGAAAAAAAGCTGGCGTGGCCTGATCAACGAAGCTTTTAATGGGCAATATTGGACGTTATTGATTATTCTGAAATGTTTAAAGTAAATTCATTGTTCAAAAACAAAGTGTTTGAGGCCCTCGGGAAGATGAGTCTAGCTGTAGAATGGGTGGGACAAAAAAATTAAAAATATTTTCATTTTTCATTAAAATTTTGTTGTTATTTTATATCTAACTAAGTCATTATTTTCAATGCAAAAAAAGAATGTGAATCCGAATAATGAACACTATATTGGTATTGAGATCGCACACGGCCAGTACTTGGTTCGGTGACCGCTTAATAGCGCGCTGGCTGGTACACCGAGTCGCTTAATAACAAAAAAGTACGGCTCTACGTCCCAGATTTTCAATTCGTAGAGCTATAATCGAGTTTTTGGGCACAACAGTGCTGCTGTCTAGCTACCAGAGTAGTGCCTAGAACGTAGTTCGCTTGAATGAACGATGCGGTATAGCTGTGAGAGCTGAACGATGGGTATCTTCATTATAGCAGATATGCCATGTTCAACATGCTCCAGTGAGCCTTTATGGATTATATATATATATATATATATATATATATATATATATATATATATATATATATATATATAGACACGGGGTAATAGTTGTACATTGGTATATCCAATATGTTTATACTTCCTTGCTGCAGACAAATCGAGAATACAAAGCAGCAAGATGGAGAGCAACCGAAATTATAGGTTAGGATGTATAAAAGTTATAGATTAGGATAGATGGCTGTTGGTTCCATTAATTCCGATGGCGCTGCTTGCCGCGCGTGGAACTAAGAACTATAGTTGGGTCAGCTGTACGTGTAGCTCTTGTATCCTTGCGTATAGCTCCCACAGTTGTACCGGTATAGTTACCGCACCAGTTAAAAATCTTTTCTCTAATAACTGAAGAGTATCTTTCCACGTAGTTTGACGCCTTGCTACAGTAACATACACACATTCGACTGACCGTATTGCTATCATAGCAATACATAACCCTCATGCAATAATCCGCATAGCTCTCATAAGTAATATACATGCAGCCATAATTCATTTAGTTGTATGAGCTACTCCTTTTTCTCAGTGCTGAGCGGACCCTCATCTTTCCATTTTGGCGATACCTGGTACGAACGTCGAACTCTGGGTCGAAAGAGCCGACTTTATCCGCAGATTCGCTGCTCCCTCGTGCGAATGTGATTGTGTAGTGGGGCCTGCTACGCCGGCTGTGGATGCGATCCCGGAAAGATTACAAGCAATCATAAAAGCAGTGAAATATGAGAAAGAGTTGGGGAAAAGAAAAAGTGAAGAATTGTAAAGAGAAATTAAAAAAAAAATAAAACCTTTCGAGCTGGCCAGCTGGCCAATGGAGCCAATTAAAATTCATTCAAAATGGTTCTTTAACGAAATTATTATTATACATTTTTCATAGTAATTTACACAATCGTGCTCATTATTAGCATTAACGTGTTTAAAACGCTAATTTTTCTGTAGCAATCATACTTAGAACGACACCCATCTACCAAAGGCTCTCAAAGGTTTCGTTTTTGAAGTAAAAATGTACTATACACATTTTCGATCAATCAGCAATGACCAATTATGTGTGGCACGTTTTATATAATTAATTATCGGTTTATACCTACACCGATATTCCTCTCGATCTTGCATGCATAGCTGCTCCCTCGATATTGCAGAGCACTTTAAAATAATATACAGTGGACTTAGTCGATAACAAGAACTGTAATACAAATTTTTCTCTGAGCCGATTGCTCGGGCGGTTGATCCTTCGGAAGAGAATAAATAACTTAGTCTAACGGTTTCATAGTTCACTCTGTTCATATATTTTGCCCGATAAAAGTAAATTGTTACGGACAAGACTGGGACAGAAAAAGGCAGCTGCCTCTCTTGCACTCATCGTGGATCTGTCAGTATAGCACATCGCCCTAATTAAAATCTACATTGATAACAAGTGTACCGATTTAAAAAATCGTGCAAATTGAAAATTTGCTCATTCAACAGAGACTCCAAGGGCAATATTTTTGTCAATTTTAGCTTCCTCCCGGAGGAAGCTTCGAGAGTTTCAATATTTAATATTCGTTAAATGTTACGGTCGTGGTCGGTATGGTCGTGCTCAAGCACTTTTCCTAAATATAGTTTTTCGACTTTTTGGACAATTTTAAGTACCGTGATGGCATAAAAATCGATAATTGTTTTATTCACGAAAACAAACCTGAAAATCTGATAAAATTTTTGAACCATTTCTTCTGTATGTCCTTATAATATTCTGAACGGGAAAAAAAAAATTTAAATAGGAAGACCTGATCGACCCTGTCGATAGGGTTTCTTGAAACACCCCATATATATATATATATTGGCATTTTCAATATTGGTGCGTGACTGCATATATATAGTGAACAAAATCCTAATACACGAGATGGATTAACGAGTAAACCCTTCGAGCCTCTCAAAATTGCTTTATTCTAGAATATCAGAATCCCACTTCGAAACGGTACGAAGCACGGATTTTAACGTGTGCGCAATGCGGTCGTTTTGCGAATCGTTTCCCGACAAAATCTCGAGTTCAATCAACCATACTTGGAGCCGTTGGTCCGCGAACGAGAACCGCAAACTCTATTTGTTCGCATCATCGACAACAGAATAGTTTGCTTTTTGTTATTGTATATACTGGACAGTATACACATATAGTTGTGTAATGCACTATTTCCATTCAAGGTTTTCCCAATATATACATTTTCGTCCAGTTATTTGGACACTTTCTCCTCGCACATGTAGCCGCAATATGACCGAGAAATTATAACAACTGTGCACGACAAAATTCACGAGCGAAAGATGGAACGAGTAAGTGATTGGCAATTAAACGTTCAAAATCCAATAAATTGATATTCCCAACGTATTTCAACATTCAACCGCGGGAATATGGTTTTTCGACGTACACATGTAAATATAGTGCGCGCATGCTCTCTGTAATTCTCAATCTCTCATTCGCTTTCTCTCTCTCTCTATCTCTCTGTCTCGCTGCTGTATCACGCTGCCCATCTTTACCGACGAATTTATTGAAAACTCTTAACGCGCTCTGTGAGCCGCAGAAACGAGCTTTATCGACAAAAGATTCGAGAGACTCCACAACTTAACGTTTCTCACGTTGAAGACGCCACCGTCGAGGGAAAAAGAATTATTCCATCAAGGCATATTCTTTTTAAATCAAGGATGATTGAAGAATCGTTTATAATTATTTCATGAAGAAAGAAATTTGAATAAGTATTGTGTAAAAATAAGAAGCATACATTTCCGAATATTTAAAAATGATTTATTGTTTCATTACTTATGTTGAAATTTTTTTCACGTAATTATTGGTTATTCGTTGTTAGAAAAAGCATTTTTAATAGTTTTTAAATATTGGTCTTCCTTTTAATTTCGATGCAGTGTATACAATTTCCTGAATAAAAAAATTTCACGGTACTATAAAATATCCTTGAATAGATTGTAAATTAAATGACTATTGGTTAATTTTTCCTAAAACCAATATTTAATCACCACTAACTCTCCTATATAAAAATTAAATTATCGTACGCACTTTTCCGAAAACGGTCGGACTTTTTCTATCCTCAAATTGTAACAAAAAATATCTCTCTAGAAATTTCTGGATGGACTGATTCGTCAACTTATCGATATATACTTCGTGGATATCAATGGAAAAAATACATCGAAAATAAATCCAACATTTGTCATCTCTAATCGCGAAAATATGTAGCAAGGTTGCTGTACAGCAGATATATATATATGAAATTTGTCTATCTGATGAGTTATCGATAGCAAAGCTGAGAGTGTTTCGGTTAGTCAAATAGCGGGAACATGTAACGCACTGAGTATACCAAAACATATACAATTTGCCCCTCCACCCACCTCTCGCACACAAAACACCTTGGCTTGTGTGTAAACTTAAACCCCAATACACACATAGGCATATCAACCGCTCTGAGCTTTGATATATCTATTAGCCAATTCTCCCTGCGAAAAAAGTCCTCAGAAAAAGAGAGACAGATAGACAGCCAGACAGAGACAGGTAGATGGAAACCCGTGTGTCTGTGCATAAAAAAACGAGAAAAGCCTACAGGGTGAGAGAGGGGGATTAGGGGATGAAAATCCGTATCGGTGTGTGAAAAAAAAACGAGAAAGAGAGATCGTGGTGTGAAAAACTGAGAAGAAAAAATCGCAATACGAGAGAGTGTAAAACCTTGATCGAGAAGGAGGAAACGAGACAGTGTGCAGAAAAGCAGCGTGTGTGATAGAGGGAGGGAAAAAATATCCAGCAGAACGAAACAAATTGCAGGCTGGTAGAAAGAGAGAGAGAGAGAGAGAGAGAGATCCATGGGGTTGAGAACGCGAGAGACAGAGAGACATCGAGAGAGTCGAACGAAGAGAGTATAAGGGTTGCAAAAATGAGATCGAGCGAGAGACGGATATATCGAACGACAGGCGCAGCAAAAATCTCTCTCTCTCCCTCATCCAATGTATTCCCTCGTACGGGTATGTGTGGGTGTATGTATTCGTATGTGCATACGCGAACCGGCTGGACATGGGCAACGAATGAGAGCGAGGAAGAGGATCGATGGGGCGAGAGTCATGTGTGTTTTCTGAAACAAACGTTCGATCAGAGTGCCGATTGTTGCCAATCATACGTTGCCGCAGTGGTGTGGATGCCTCTCTCTGTCCGCGAGAGCAGCAGCAGCAGCAGCAGCAGCAGCAGCAGCAATTCGCCCCCTGTAGTCGAGCCCGCGGATTCAGTTCTGCGTTTTTACGCGACCCGACAACCCGCGAGAAACGTCACTATTCTATCTTCTCTGCCCCATATGCATTTTACGAAAATATTTTTGAAAAATGGCTCCTTCTCTTCGGATCATCAGTTCTCCGTTCTTGGCCAGAAAAAAAAAATAACATTCACGTTTCATTAATTCATTCACATTCGTATTTGAGGGTTGAAACGTCATTGTGGGGAAAAAGTTTTAAAAAAATTGAGAGGAACGGAAAAAGTCACATTCGATAAAAATACGAGAGGAAAATTCGGTACCAGAGTGACACAGGGTGCGCGTACGTGCTGGATGGACGTCATTGAGGGGTATGGTGATTTTACTGATGGACGCGCGCGTTGGTGGTGTGCGAGGGGAATGACGCGGGGGGAGGATGTGCGCTTGCTGAGGGATGATGCGGAGGGGTTGAGAGAAGCGAGGAGAGAAGAGAGTCGGTTCGTACATCCTCTGGTACACACGAGAATATAGACGAGGGTGGAAAAGGGGAGGGTGACAACGGCGGTGAGAGAGAGTGTGAGGACGTTTCGTATACGCTGCTGATGCTTTTCGGCAAGCTATATGGGAAAGCTCGAAAGCAGAGTGAACCGGATTCTGATGACGGTGTGCACCCCTTGGAACCACCCCCGATTGCCCCTCCACCTCTCTTGCTCTCTCTCTCTCTCTCTCTGTGTTTTTGTGCGAAAATGTCCTACCCTGCCGGTGGCATTCGATGATTGATGACGACGTGGAGGCTGCGTATGATTCCATCCCCCTGAATCAACCTCCCCCCCTACAATCCCCTTTTCGATCCACCCGCGCGGTCCTTTCATCACGTGGGCGAGTATATATGAGTGCGTGAGTGCAGATGATTTCCATCTCTCTCTCTCTCTCACACACACACACACTCTCTCAGACATAACTCTCTATCGACGCACTACACACAGGGGGTGGGGGAGATGTTTTTCCGTACGCAATCGTGAAACATGTTGACGATGATTTTCCGTCGCAATTCCATGAGAGAGACAGTATGAATTTGTTGAGTCAAGCTTAACGAGGACGACGATTACGCACAACGATTTTGCGACGGCTTAGAGAGCATTTGCAGCCATTCCAGTTCATAAGGGAAAAACGCAAAAGTATTTTCAAGAATAAATTGTGAAAAAAAATATTTTAAAACAATTGAGATATATTTATTATTTCATTGGATAGATATTTTATAAATAACCGTTAGCTTATATCGATAAATGTTTTTATGCTGAATTATAGGGAATTCTTAAAAAAAAAAAAAAAACATCGATGTATGCAAAATATTTGTACGACCCAACAATTGGGTAAAACTGTCGTTAAAAAAATGTTTCTTTTTTCAATTAAATGAGAACTATTTGAAGTAAATGTCGTTTTATGATAAATATGCCGATATTTTTGGAATATAAGTATTGAGTAGTTAATAAATTTAAAAAAATATTTGTGGGAATTTTTTTATGGAAATATTTTTACGAATCATATTTCATCGGGATATGAAATGGGGACCAATACACGGGTTTTTTGTACTAATGTCTTGTGTGTGTGCGTGAGCGCCGCCTCGCAAACGCCGCATGGAAACCCGATGATTTCGGAAAAGCCCAGCCAGGCACTCTGCGTGCCTGACGACGGCTACGAGGGAGGGGGGAGGGAAGAGGGTCAGAGGGAGCGGGCTGTTTCTGGGTATTTGCGTACCAAAAACGGCTGGCCGAGCTGGCTATGAATCCAATGACGAAATGAGACGCCGCGGGCTAACAGACGCATTGCGAGCTGGGAGGGGATGAAGGTCCAGAGATTTGGAAGTTGCAAATGTACCAGGGGATGTTAGTCCAACTGGATGGTTGGTTGCTGAACGGGAGAAGGAGTAGGAATAGGGTGGCTTGCAGAGAAACCTGCCGAACGCAACTCAGCTAGTCTCAATAATGAATGTTTGTTAGCGAGAGTCGAGCGAACCTTCATTTTCGGCCCTTGAACTCTCGCAGTTCTCCTGTTTCTCCTCCCTTTATATAGTCCTATTCGCCATTAGCTATTCGTCTGGCACAGTATCTGCTCAACACGTTATTGAACCTTCGACTATTTTCAGCAAAAATCCTTGGTGATATTGTCAACTGAGATTTTTGGATTTTTTAAAATTAGTTATGAAGAAAAATTTTAAATCGGTTTTTTATATAGTGATTTCATTTTTCGACATAATTTAATGTTCAGGTCTAACGGTTTGATAAACTGGCACGAGTTTTCTTATTTTAAAAACATACCATGTCTGTACAAACTTATTTGTACAATTCGTCTATTATTGTATGAACAGTCCATGGATTGTTGTTATTTTGGATATTACAAGCTGGCATGGCATATTATTTTTAAGAAGATAAATCGTATATCGATTCGTCAGTTCCATCATTAGCTATTAGCACTCTCATCACGTGATTAAATTTGGCATATCGCAATATCCATCAATCAGACTATTCGATGTTCCTGATTACCCCTTTATTTCTATAAATGAAATTTTCACGATTGTTTCTGCGATTTGATCTCCATTTATCATCGATAATTAAACTCCGTGAGAAGCACCCAGCATGAGCATCAGGCGTAAAGTCGAAACAATAAATTATGGCAAGAGGAAAAAATTGAAATGAACGATAGTCAAATGGACGAGATATCCGGTGCTAAATAAAATCTTGGAGGGTCATAGAAGAGACTTTAATTCGTGGATAATCATTCAAATTTTGTGAGAAAATAAAAATAATGATTGGGCTTTGGAAAATTGAAAATAGAAACTGTACGCGCAATATAGCAAGGGAGGAAGGTACGAAGGGGTTACCAAAGAGATAGAGGGGAATCAAGCCCTGCTGGGGCAGGGGGCCTTTTCGCGACGACGTTGGTTCTCGTAGGTGATAGTGGAGGGTCAGAGCTGGCGTTCCGGGCGCGCGTGCGCTTTTTCGAAAAATCAATAAAACGAAAAGCTTACCTAATGCTATGCTATCGGCGAGACGCGCACGGGGGTTGGGAGGGTGGTTAGACTCCGCCTTCACGTACTAGGCGAGTGAGGTAGAAGGGGGTAGTTCGTTTCGTCGCATAGATAACGAAACCCGCGAGGCAACCATCGAGATAATATCATCTAGATATTTCTACTACGTACACGCGCCACTGGTCGTATTTTTACCCCTAGCCAACCCCACGATATAGTCGTGACATGAACATCATGCTGTATGCCAAAAATTCGCGCACTTCACACTTCCGTCCTTCGTACTCTTTATGATTTAAAAAAAAAGTTTTTTTTTTTGTGTAAATTATTTTTTTTAAATGAATTTTTCTGGCCTTGAAAAAAAAAAAAATCAGGAGATGCGCGATACCTTTCCAAAAATGGGCACTTGAAATATACCATCGTTCATACTCTTTCTATGCTAAACATAAAAAATATTTTGTGACTGTAAATTATTTCTTGTTGTGATGATAATACTCTCCACGAAAACTAAATGTATCCTCTCTTACGAGCCCCACCGAGATTGTCCATACGTAGCCCATTAAAAGTGAATGTTTTTTTTTAAAGAAATAATAATAATAATCAAAAAAATGAATAATTGAAATGATTAATGAACAAAAATAAAAATCAAAATTGAAATCTCAAAGCAGCCAAATGAATGTAAGAAAATAAATTTATATTTAAAAAACTAATCACAATTTGCACGCGCAAATTCATAAAAAGAAAAGAAATATGAATTTCTCACGAGCGTCTCATTCCCCTGATTCGAAAAATATATAAATCAACGAACCAAAAACTCATAGCGCATATTAAGTGATAATTGTAAGAAAATTATTATTGTTATTACTATTTAAATAATAATATAATATATTGAAAATCATATTTTTCCAATGAGAATCGTGATAAGCGATCGTGCCTCTTTTTTTTTTTACTAAAAGATCATTTTTTTGATCATTTAATTAAAATTTTTAAGTCAAGACTTTTGCCAGCTTTAATGGGTGCATGATCGAAGAACTTAATTTTTTTTTTGTCCTCATTTCCGCGCCCAGTAACATCCAGGAGTAATCGTCACGTTGAGAAATTATCTCTCTCATTCTCTACCATGGCATGGTACGAGAGTTTGTGCAGAATGGAGAAGAGGCGTCCATGTTTCGAGGGCAAAATGGGGGATGCGAATGCGGCGTGCCATGATTAGATTGTGGCTTGTGCTCCAGGCGTCCGACTACGTTCAGCATGTTAGCGAATTCGGTCCGTTGAGTGTTGACAAGTCCGCATCCTCTCTTCGTACCTTAGCGCGCGCGGCCATGTAATTCTAACGAGCTTAGAGCACCGGTCGGAGCGCATTTTCAACGCGGTGTTCACCGTTGCCTCGGACTGAGCCTCAGCTGCATATATACTTTACCGTAAGAAAAAAAAAAAAAAAAGTAACCGAAAAAATATTAAACACGCGCTATATCAATTTAACATAATTCATGAAATGCAAAACATTACTCCGGACAAAATTCATTTCCCCTATTAGTTTAATAAAAACGTATTTAAGATAAATCGGTAAATCTTGTATAGATTTTTGTTCATTTTTTTTTTTTTTTGCAGGAATTATCTTTAAAGCGGGCAATTTGAGCGGGCAATCAATGGCAGTTTTTTCAACCGAACGAAGATGCAGTTAGATCAGAAAGATGCTGCACGCATCAGAGAAACTCTACCTTAGAGAAATATTACATTTTTTTTTATCCATATTGATTATTTTTTTTTTTTACCATTATAGAAAAAAAAGACAAACTAGTTGATTTGGGTTGTACAAACGTAATATCCCGCAATCGTTCGAGCGCGATCGACGAGATGCAATGAGGTACGAGAACGAATTTATAACTTTGATAGGTTCTCTCGCGTTCATTGTGCGATTGATTAAAGCGCTTATTTGATTTCACGTTGGAAAGTGCATTAGAGCGAGAACGAGAGCGATAGAGAGAGATCGAGAACACGCGAACGGCGGGAGGGGAGGTGTCAGCTCTCGAAAACGATCGCGGTTCGTTGGACAAATGCCTTGGGTCGGAAAATCGTGTCTAGCATAGATGTGAGAGTGGCGTTTTTGTTCTCAAAAACGGCAAAAAGAGACTAATAACGATATTTAAAAAAAAAAAACCTTAAAAAAAGAGACTTTGGAATAAAATGCTAAAATCGAAGAAGATAAAAATCTTGTCTCTCGCACGATTCGATAAGAACCGATCTGTACCAGCAAAGTAACGTCCCGGTCTTTTATATGAAGCACACACGTGCAGGCAGCGACGAAAAGAAAAATCGCCGCAAAAATTTGAGCAAGAAAAAAAAAGTCTGACACACTGTGAGGCAAAGTGTGCGTACAAGGCGAGTTTGAAAAATGGTTGGAGAGAGCCTGGGAAAATCCGGCCATTAATTGTCTTAGACGTTTAAGCGATGGTAAACAAAGGTCGGAGGTCGCGAAAAGGGAAAGCTCTCACTCTCCGCCCCTCTGCCTTTGGTAAAAGTGAGGCAAAAAGTATTCTTTCGCTGGTAAGGAAAAGTTTTGATACTTTGCAGGAAAGAGTGAGAGAGCGCGACGAGAGTGGGCCAATAGTTATTTTCAAAATTTTGCTGCGACTGTACAACGAGCGGGGATAACCCTTCAAGTATAACCACCCCCACGTAGGGGTAGTCATGGCGACCGGGATCGTGGTGTTCCTCTCCTCTTGCCGGCTCTACTATAGCGCGAAAAGTAAAAGCCCCTTGTGACTCTCGCCTGCCTCCCCCCCCCCCCCCCCCCCCCCCCCCCGCCCCGCTCGACAAGCCAGCGAGATTGCTAGAGCTCCTCCACCTACCCTAAAAACAAGGGTGTAGTTGCCAGATCACGTGGCCTCAACACAAGCAAGCTCGAAGGAGGATGGAGAATACAGAACGGGTGGGAAGTGAGGATAGGGAGGAACAGAGAGAGAAAACCGAGAATAGAGAATAGAAGGGGTAGTTCCTAATTGCACCCCGGGTTGGTGGAACACACTAGAGGGACTCGAGAATTGATGCTGGAATTTTGAGGTTAGGTTAACCCGCTCCCTCTCACTTCTATACATCTCCTGGGCCTCTCTGCCCTTCCCCGTTCGCTTTCCCTCATCTGTGTATATATGGGAAGAGCTCTTTCCGTTCCCGCGCTTCAAAATCTCTCCCTTTCGGCCCTCTCATGGCACGGTACTGCGTGGATGTAGTCCGAGTTTCGCGGCAATGACCCCCCCACCTCTCTCAAACTCTATCTATCGCTTTTGTACCGGATCCGAGAACCGGATCGTACCCTAGACTGAAAAATGCTGCGGTGAACCGGACCCAGCCTGGGGGTCGTTTTCAAAATCCTAGCCCGGACCAGTAACGGAGTTTAAGCAGACTCTCCTCGAGGCTATCATCTTTCAACCATTCGTCTTTCCCATTGTGAGACTTCGCTGAAAGATGTAATCTTCGAATTCATGTCAGGCAATCTAACCGACTCCATGGAGCGTATGAAAAATGGCTGTTGGCAGCCAACCCAATAAAAAAAGTACCCGCTCGCGTTTATGTTGGCAATATTTGTGGCGAGGAATGAAGTGGAAAAAGATAGATTTGGCCAGAGAGGACGAGGTGAAGAAGGGTCAGCGAGATTCTTTCTTGGTTTTTTTTTATCCGACAAAGTTTCTTGAAGTTATTTTTTTTCCAGCAAAATTCATTTTTTCTCGGATTCTTTGTAATTTTTTTTATTTTTTTTTTACATTAATTTTTTTTCACTCATCAATCCCTGCGGAACTTTCTGGACTCCGCCCTGAAAGTCGAGGGCGTACGAGTCCCTCTTCGGGAGCCCGGCCGACAATGTGAAGGTGTAGAGTGCGTTCATACAAAGCAGCAGGGAGGGTGGCGTGCGTTCATATATATATATATATATATATCTACAGCGTGATACAGAGCCGGTAGAGTCTCTCCGGCGCTCACCGATCAATGAAGGCGAGGCGCGCGCAGCTCTCCGATTTTTTGAAAATCTAACCGCCAACGAGAGGTCCTCCCCGGTCTTTCTCCTCTCTCGGGTGTGTGTTTACCCCGCCGTTTCACCCGTCGCCGTGAATTCTCTTGCGAGAGTGGGAGAGAGAGAGAGAACTCATCAAGATGAAAATCGAAAATTCACTGACCGGCTACTGCATTGCGCAAACGTGAAACGAGACAAATTTACATGGAAATTTTGCAATTTTTTTTTTTTTACATTTCGTCATCGTTATGCTGATTTATTGTGACACTGTACACTCAACAAGACTAATTTCTAGGTTCAGCAAAAAAAAAAATATATTAAAGATAATGTGGGCTTGAAAAACGGTTTTTTTTAATTTTTTTTTTTTTTTTTTTTTTTTTTTAATGTCATGTTTGCCCAGAAATTTTTTTAAAACTTGGCGATCTCAGGATTAGTTCGAGATATTCATCGCATTTTTGAGATACATGGCGGAACAGCATTCTCTACCCCGTCGATAAGGCATGAAACCCCACTGGTGGCTCCATCTCTGGACGTTTTTACGGGGATGAAAAAATTGCCATCCCTTACGAGTTTCGGTGCGTCACCGTTAGATGGCGCCAGGAAATTTCTTCCCTGCAGCTTTCACAGTGCAGACTCGATCGGCTATGCAGCTTTCGTGAGAATTTTTTATACTCCCCCTTGGAGCTTCATTATCGACGTTGAATGAAGATAACGGAAAAAACTCGCAGTTGAATTTTAAGTATGTATGGTAAAGAGGATAGTATAAGGGAGAGAAAAAGAGGTCCAGGACTTTTATTCCCAATATACATAATATACACGTATATATAATATCCTATATATAGCGTAGAGAGCTTTAGCGCACCAGCCGTCTCGTCGTACACCGGAATTGGGAAAGTTTTAATGAGAAAGTCGTTTAACAAACTTTCACAATATGCGTTCGACCATACCGGCGGACATCCGCATATAGGATTACAGCTCTTTTGCCAACTTCATGAGGTGTAACACGCGAATTGTTCGCACAGGTATATGGGAAAGAATAAGCTGATATACAGCAGATACTATATTAACGAGCGTTACCCAGTAGATAGAGGCCCCCGCAGTTATAATTATTAATTAGCAACAAAAACAATCTGCTTCAAGAATAAGTAATACATTTCTGTGAAATAGAACATAAAAATTCTTATAATTTCACGTAGTCCTGTCATCGTGAAAGCGATCCAAACTCAGCTGCCCAAATTTTATCTCCCTTTTTATCTCCCCGGATGAAAAAGATATATATCCGAAATATAGAACTTTTTCTCGACTGATATATCGTATCGACTGATACCTACGTTTATGTATGTCATATAATATAGGAGTTTGCGTTGAACATATATTCAATGCACCCGAAATATATCGTTGACATATCTGATATATACTTCTTTTCTATGCAGATAGTTTGGGTATTTAATTTTATGCAGACAACGTGTTGATATGCATCACTGCATGACCAGCGAACATAGAAAATTTGTTATCGATAATGGATATATTTAAATAACTTTTGAAAAAGTATGTGGCGTATTTAATATTTATGCTCGAATTTAGAAACAATATATATATAAATGTTCCGCATTCGTCTGACATTCACAACTCGAATTACTTATTATAAAACTATTAGATTCGCAGCGAATTTTCGAACAAGGAATGTAAGTAAAAATCGGAGTTTTACAATAAAAATACAATCTCACATTAGTGTACAAAAATAATATTTTCAGAAATAATTGCCGTCCCGCAACAAAGATATATACAATGAGTTAACTTTTCACGTTATTATTACAAAAGTAATTAGATTAATTTTTTGAAGTGATAATAGTCGCTGGTATGTCGGCAAGACTGCCCCAAATCTGAAATGGTCTCGAATTTCATTGAATTCCATTAAATAGATCTATTCGAAAAACATAAAAACCTTTTTCAAAGAATTTAAACGTTACAATTTTTTTTTCCTTTTTAACTTTAGTGATAATCGCTCTAAAAAAATGATCTCGCTAGAAAAAAATGTTCACTATGCTTTTTCATTTAAGCGACGAAACTCCTCGAACATAAACGGTAAAATAAATTTCTACGAATTTCAGGCTAAGCCTTTGGACTTCATATATGTATACTTGAATCTCCATTAAACAATTGTTGTTCGAGATTTGCACCTGCGGTCGTTTACCCACGCATTACCCATTTCCATCACTTACTCGTTTGGATTTTGAAGTCATTAAAACTTTATGACCGATAATTGAAGAAAAGGAAAATCCATTCTCGCATAATTAAGAATAATCTTGATTCATACTGAATGTTGACAGTTTTTTAAATAATTCTTCATAATTATCTGTAAAAAAAATTATGTTGCATACGTTTTCATTGGACTGAAAAGACTTTTGGATAATGGTCGTTGACATGGAAACAGAAATTTCGACGGATTTTGCGGAAAGTTTGGACAGGGCATGTATTCGAATCTCATACACGACTGTGATGTTCGAGATTTGCACCGACACTCGTTTCCAGTTAGCCGGATTCTGGCACGTTCTTGTCCGGATTTCGACGACACAACCCCTTCGCTCTCCCCCCCCCCCCCTCCCCCTTTCCAGCAGGTCCATCGTGGCCGTTACCGCGCGCCGCGGGATAATAAATTATTCGAGATAGATGATGTTGCCACGCCACAACGGCCTGGTCTTGCTCAGTGTGTGCTCTGCAATGGGCGCACTGTTCTCTACAAACGGGGTATTTATGCCGAGTCTGGTAGCCATGCTTCATATACGAACGTGGATATAGGCACTAGCATAGTCTGAGTTATGTCGACCACGTTGGTCTTGATAGATTTTACAATTTACGATTAGTCCTTCGCCGACCCTTCGACACACACGACCACCATCAACACTCGTACGTAATCACGTGTCGAACAAATTATCGAACAGCCTCATGCATGCACCTCCTCAATGAAGATGTTGAGATTTTATTCTTATCTCCAATGAAAATCCCTCCAATTTCCAGCCAATTTCGAAGTTATCGAAGAAAAAAAAAAACTAAAAAATTTACAAACCAACTTTGTATATATTATAATTTGAAAATAATTCTCCGTAGTAATTAAAAAATCTCACGATGCCTCATAAATTAGACAAAAAAGTGAAAGGGCGTGACCGAAAATGAATCATGTATCTATTTTTATTGTTCTATATTACAAATATCTGATATACATGACTGAATTATGAACGTTAAGATTTCAGTTACTTATGGAGCACGCAGTTCCCTAAAGAAACGCAGCTCGTTGTCTGGTCCATTCTCAATGGGTTCTGTGATATTCTGCAACTGACAAAATCCATGCCCATTCAGCATCTCTTTTCTTAATTTAGCCTTTTCTTCGTGAGAGTAGACAGGAATAAGCTGATCTGAACAATGAAAACCAGACCATCATCTGGAGCAGTAGTTGCCATCCTGCAAAAGCTGATCGAATAAATACGCATAGACATATACATATATATATATATATATTATATACGCTCCCACCCCTCTCTGCAGTTCTTGGACCACAGCATCCTCCGCCGAGAAGAGAGTTCCTGTATAAAACGTGACCTCTCCCATGACACCAGGAAAAGGGGCTTACAAGGGGGTAGGTCGAGAACCCTCCAAGTCGTATATGCGTTGCATTCGGCAACCGGTTAGAGAATTTATCAGGCACCATATACAAGGGCTTATAGATTGGGCATCGTTTGAATGAAAAATCATTTAAAAGAATTTCTGTCGCCTCACAATTATAAAGAATTATTTGATATATAAAACAAATATTAAACTCCTACACGATAATTATAAGTAAACTGCGGACGAGAAAAAGTCGGACGGAGACTCATCTACAGACGCAAGGTACAGACAATGTAGAGGCAGAGTACCTTGGCAACACCCCAAAACGTAGGTCGTTATTTTTATATGTCGTAGAGAATCTCAAAATAAATCCGTATGCGACACTAACAACTCATACGCATCACATTTAGTGGGCCAAAATGACGAAAAAGAATCATAAAATCTCGATTTTTTCCCATATTACTAGGAAATTATTCAAAGTAGAAAAAAAAAATTGAATGTAACGTATAAGCTTGTTTTTCTATAAAGGCAAAAATGCTTGCAAAAAAAATCACTCACCGTGTTGATTAATCATATTTCAGAAATGATTTTTCTCTTTCCTTTTTTACATACTGCAATTTTGACAGGACGTTTTACATACGGATAATTCGGAAACTATCGTCGTAAATTTGTTTATAACTTTATCGTTATAATCCATACAAGGAAATTTTTGGTGCAGATGATACCGAAAGGAATGACCAACCGGATATAACGACTTGACGCATTTGGATTGGTAAACATGAAAGAGTTTTATTAGACGGTATTCCGAATTATTTTTACTTCACAGCCACGATAAAGATTTTCAATTTTCATGTAATGAAATAATGTAATTGAAATATTATTTTTAACCCTTCATCAATTCTCATCTTTACGATATGTTGATTTATTTGAATATAATTCTTAGAACAGTTACATAAAAAAATTTCGCACACCTGCGAAAATCATATTTACATATTTGCTTTGGGACCATTCGAGCAACCATGGTATTATTGTGACAGAAAATCTATAATAGCGTATCAATGGTGGAAATAAAAAAGTAATAAAAATACTTTTTTAAAGAATATGATGATTGTCAAGAATACAATTCATAAAACACAAGTGTACACTCAATGTAAGGAGCTTTCCCTCCCTAAAAGATCCGGATTACGGGAGAATTGTTCTCGCTTTATTCTCATGCTGATTGTCTGCTTCAAGAGACTGAAGAGTTGTGACTGTTGTCAAAAAGTTCAGTTCTCATTCGGCGTTTATGAGATTATATCATCTGAAATGATGTAGCACGTGAATCGTGCTGGTGAGCTAGTATTGAAAAGACAAATTATCGATATATATGTATAGAGAGAAGTGGGTACCCTTGGGTAGGTGTGATTCCATCTCGGTGGGTAGATTTGACTCAAAATCGATGAGAAAAAAAAATGAGGGTATAGTTTCATGGGCACAAAGTTCTAAATGTTAACCGAAATTGCCCATACGTAAAGCAGTGCTACCCATGTTACAAATCAACAACACAAATCATATCCAAAATACGGTTGGTGAAGAGGGTGGGTTGAGAAAATTTTTGCAAGCAGGAGTCACCTAACATCATCGTTGAATATGAAACCTGGTGAAAATAAGCCTATCGTACTTCAAAGTTTTTCTATCTACTTATCTTTTCAGCATGAGCCCCTCCCTTGACATTCATACATACCCTAACACAATTGGAGACACCCTTCCCGCAACATAATACTAAAAAATTATTAACGGAAAACACACGCGTGCATGGTCGACACGCGTGGTGGGAGAATTCAACAACTATCTAGTTCATAATTGGGTATATGGACCATCGATGTGCAAATCGCAGCAAGACTGAGAATGTATTTTATGAACATGCGAAGAACAGGTGGGAGTGGTAATGGTTACCTATCCACGCTCTAGACGGAGCTAATAGAATTCACGTACACTGTAATACACGCTCAGCTAGTAAGCCTATGTGATTCGCGCACGATGCCAATAAAAATATAACTTTTCTGCACAAACAATAATGCTTGGAGATGAATAATAAAGTATAAGTTAAACTTCCTTCGTATTGTGAATGAATTGATCCGGATGAAAGAATAGAAATAGGCAAAATCTTTATTGAATTGTATTGGAAAACGACTTTTTAAGGAACAAATCGGTAGTCAAAAGAAACCGAGCTATTGATTGAACCTTGGGTGAATGACAAATACTCGCATGTTTGAAGATGTAACGACCATGCGAATTAAATTATGTCATTGCATTTCGTGATGTCCTGGATCGAGAAATTTGTCAATCGATCGGAGAGAAATGGAACGAGCTGGGTTACAGGTAACATGCGAAAAGTAAGTGGGTATGAAGAAGCATCGAGGCCAGATAGACAATGGAATAACTCTGTGGTATCGTTCATTCGTGAAACAGAGGAGAGAGTTTGTGATTACGCGCTGCCAAACCAGTACTCCATCTCTTCCACTCTCTCTCTCTCTCTCTCTCTCTCTCTCTCTCTCTCTCTCTCTCTCTCTCTCTCTCTCTCTCTCTCTCTCTCTCTCTCTCTCTCTCTCTCTCTCTCTCTCTCTCTCTCTCTCTCTCTCTCTCTCTCTCTCTCTCTCTCTCTCTCTCTCTCTCTCTCTCTATCTCTCTCTCTCTCTGCCGCTCTTGCTGGTTTTGCTGGTTTTGCTTTTCGCTGCTTGGACTACGCGAAGCGAGAGAAGTATCCTCGAAAAGGCTTTAGCTCGCGTGGTCACCAGCGCCGGGGATGAAATAGTAACGCAATTAAATGCCACCGACAAGCCCACGCCTGGTTATTGGCACTTCTCGGCCGTCCAATTCTATTACCCTTCTCCTCCATCTCTTTCCCTCTTGGCCCCAATACGATCCACACCAGGACGGCAGCTCATACCACCACCGTCCTCTCGAAGAGTAGTTGTAGTAGTAATAGTGGTGGTCACACCAGCTTCCAAGCCTGCTCCAGGCCTCACGAAACAAAGCAAGTACCTTTGTCGTCAACTCTCTCTCTCTCTCTCTCTGTATCTCCCCCTCTCGCTCTCTCCCAATCTCTCCCTTTTCTCTTTCTCTATCTCCTCCCTTCGTAAAATCACCCAATAATCCTCATCGTCGTGCGAAGGACTCTGGAATTCTCGATATCACTTTCCGATAGTCGTGTCGGAATGACTTTGCCACGCGAGGAGGTCTTCTATGCGGGAGAGTTTGGAAGGGGGAAGCTTCGTAGTCGTCATTGCAAAGAGAAGGATACGAGCGAACGAGAAGGAATGAAACGACATACACGATCCGGATATATAGCACGTTCGCTAAATTCCATTTACTCGCCAATTTCATCGTACAGTAGAGACATACGAAGGCACAGAAATGGTATACCCATAAAAGCGAATTTCTCGACCGAGGAGTTACCAAGTAAAAAACGTGTCTTGTGTAGTTTTGCAGGGTTGACCAAGTGTTGGACATTCCGAGAGTATCGGTCTCAATCTCATTTTTTTAATAATCAGAGCGTTTGTGAATCGATCCGGACGCAACATTTTTTAATAATTTATTCTTACGACGAGAAAAGTATGAAATATATTTCGTATGTAATGCATGTGCGAATTATAATTTCTAGGTTCAACTAGGGTAATTGTGACACTTGGGGTATGACTGATAGCGATGTCTTTACTAAGAGAAACTAATTGAATTGTTTTCTTTGTTATTATATAATATATATGTATCGCAGAGCGTACCACGCTTTAATTTATAACTACTAAGATAAAATGTACAATAATTTATTAATATGAAAAATACATTATTATATCACTCAAACACAAACTATATTTCAATTCCTACTTGGCCCCACTAATTGCGAAATTTCTTTTAATTTCAAACCTGATGAGGTTTGTTATCCAAATCATGTATCAATTCTTCTATTGTGAGTAATCTTTAAAATTGCATAGTTTATATGAAATCATTCCTGCTGACGATGATATCAACGTGCTGCAGTATCTTCGTTGATGAGAATTAAGCGCGCGAGATGAGTACCAAGCGTGGAAGGAAAACTAGAGAATGGAGGATATAGTTGGGTTGTAAACCGCCCTCGATTCTCCAGACCACAACTCAATTCGATCTCGATCAATCAAGCTTCACGAATGTGAGATATATCAAGGAGGGTTTGCGGAGATGAAGCACGTTGAAAGAGAGAGAGAGATAAAGAGATAAAGAGAGAGAGAGAGAGAGAGAGAGGCCATCACGATCGCGGACGTTTCGCTCTTGCGGAGTGCATCATGATATTCTATCTACACATTATATCATGCTATTCTATATATATGTACTATAAATACACATACAGTCACTGTGGCATATACAACACAATTGTATAGACCTAGGGGTGGCAAGCCATGCGCTCATATACGAATCTCAGGATTTCGAAAGGTGTACAGGTTTATGTAACCGTCTATTGATAACTCTACAGCATTTCCAGACAAACTATGTTGGCCATGTGTATCATGTGCTCGATGCTAAATCGATTCTACCATGATCCTAATCCTTTCATGTCTGTATGGTAAATGATTTATTAAACAATAACCAACCAATGGCAATGTACGAAAAGCATATGAATATGTCCATATATATTTCTATCACTTAACTCAAAACTTATCAACGTGACCCCATTCAAGTTAAGAGACAAAGCAGTAGATACCTTTTCTCAGCAAAAAAAAAACAACAACAAAAAATTATTTTCACATCGGTTTGTCGGTTAGAATTTAATAACATCCTAGTATCGAAGTTATCAGTCACACTGAGTGTTTTCTTAGCATATTCTGCATAGCATATATACATATAGGTGGAGGGAAGAAAAATAGATAATATGTCAGGATCAAAGTAAGATCGATTTTGGGTTCAAATTTTCCATGTATGTATACAAAGTTATATAGACAGACAGTCTAGGAGACACAAGTACTGATAATAAACTCTCCGCACTGTACATTGTGGAAGAGCAGGAGAGAGAGAGAAGTAGAAGAAGAAAATAGTCAAAAGAGAAAGTAATGGGGAGGATAGAGCAAATAGTAGTTGCGAGCACTTGGATGAGAGAACAACGTTACTATGGATATAGATAAAAGGAAGATCGAGTTAAACTGGCATTATAACGCGCTCTGCTTGCGAGCCAGCCTATATACATACCCTCAGATATGAGACAGCGAGCAGGATGAACGCGCGAGCATTTATCTAATATATATATATATATATATATATATATATATATATATATATATATATACCGATGGCGGGGGCAGAGGCTTTGTTGCAGAGGAATGCATGGCAGGGTTTGTGGCGTGATGGAATGCGGAAGGAACATACGAGAGGGCCCAAGTGTCGACAACGCACACAAACACAAAAATTACCTTCTAAATTCACCTCGGAAAAAATGTGAAAAAAAATGATCAATCGATTTTTTTTTATGGTTTTAGTTTCAAGTCGTTTCAGTATATGGTTCAAGAAATCATGATTTGGTTTGAATTGGTTCATATCTTCAAATCTCGTAGACGATGAGTATATTGAAAGTTTTGAAAGTCCCCCTTAAAAGCCATCCTATATATATGTATATGAATATCCTGAATAGGATTTCTACCCCTATATGTAGCCAAGCTATGAATTATTCATTAGCTTGTACTCATCGTTACAGGCGAAATCGCCACTTTTCATCACCATAGTAGTCAAAAAATAGAAAGTTCTTCACTTTGTTCCTAAAAATTATGAAAAATAAAATAATACCGAGGTAATATAAGAAAGTTACATTTTTAAGTCAGCCCGAGGGACTATTACGTCAATTGCAGCTTCCGGTTCTGATTTTTTACTCTTCGTATATTCTTGCAAGTCCAAAATCTTTGTACGCTATGCTTTTCAATTAGATGAGCTGCACTTTTTCTCATTGTGTGATAAAAAAGTGAAAATTATGCAAATTCCACACTCACCCACATGGAAATTTATATACGCAAAAAATATATGGTACATATATAAGTAGCATATGTCTATATATAGGCAGCTTCTATAGCCCCAGAACGTTCTATATACTCACAATCAGTATATATCCTGTACATATTCTGGACATATGGAAACTTATATGCTTGATACATTATACATTTGCCTACGATAATTATATTTTTCACATAAATGTTGTATAATTCTCGTATAAATTAAATATTTACTTGTTTGTGCATTGTATGGGAAAAAGATTGGATGTGACTGTATGATAAAATAAGTTTCCACTGCTTTTCGCTGAACTTGACTTGTGTTAATCTAACGGTAGATTTGCTTAACTCGAAATGCGGACGATTTCAACCAGTACAAGATAACCAATCAGAACAATTTTGACAATATTTTTGTTCTGTACAATAATAAGTGTTTATTGTTACAAATAATTTGTTTGCAATTACATGAACTGCAAAATTTAATATTGGGTGTGAGGATTCATGTTTCATGATCGACAGACTATACCGTGGGTCCCGTTCTTAACATTTTTTCATTAAATGAAATATGTAAGGTGAACGGCCCAGTAGCCGGACAGGACTCAGTGTTCGCGGACACGCCATGTTTTTATTACATATATACATATATTGTCCACCAATGCTTCAGCATAGGATGTGTCCGGCTATCGGGACGCTTACCTCAGTTGAATCAAATTAATACTAATTAAATCAAGTACATAAATATTTATTGATGATTGACAAAAAGAAATCAACAGGTGAGGAATCTTTTTTTCTAGCTGCTTATATTGAACAATTTTCTTTTCTTTGTAGAAAATTTTTGGGTTTGGGTTGGAAAAGATTATAATTTTTATATTCAAAATGGTATTACACATATTAATAAGTGGTGGTAGAGTAAGGTGCTACTCTACGATCTGTAATGAGGTGTCGGGTTCAAGCCCAACTTAAGTCGTTAGAATTGTATTTTACTTCGTAATATGTATATAAGCGATAAATGTTTTTCATATATATATATATATATATATATATATATATGTATATGGGCAAATAAAACCGTGTATACCTGCGCTATTAATACGATTTATATTCTGTGCATAGATAATGAGTGTAAAACTTGCATATACTTTCCATATAAAATAAAACGTCCCAAAATGTTATATATGTTACATATATTTGAAATATATGACACATATTATACAAATGCAATATAATGGAAATATAATTTTTGCGCATATTTCACGTATATAAATTTTCATGGGGATAGATATAGGCCTCTGGTGTATCATAGATACGCGTTGCAAATGTGTGTAATACGCGTGTACGTATGCCAAAATCAGCGCCACCTATTTGGCTGGTCGGCCTAATTGGCGTGTAAATTTCATGCATGTATGCGCAAAGACAAGCTCATGTATGGTACTTGTAGAAGTACTCTACAGGTACGATACGTACCTGTACGTACGAACGGTATAAAAATACCGTGAAACATCTAATGTTATTAACATGAACAAAGCGCTTGTCTATACGATTGTTTATATTACAGTTGGTGTTTAAGAACTGATATCAATTCGCAACATAAACTCGAAAACTTGCGACACATTTTTGTCAAATACGACTGGACGACGTTCAATGAAACTTTTGATTGATATGGATAATTTTCCATTGATCCCACTAATTCGTTAATTTTTTTCACACATCTCTGAGAATAATGTGTAAAGCTGTGCAGAGATGGTTATATAAACATTTTTTATGAAATAATTTTCTTCAATTGCGATCTACTCTTCATTGAAAACGATCGCTAATTTTATGCAAAAAAAAAAAGTGTTTTGCAGAAATGGCACGTACTGTAACTATTTATCGAGATGAGGGGAAAGAGTCGCGCGCATCAACGAAGAAGGGTGATGAGAGCGATCTGAGAGATGAGCCGTATTTGTCAGGCTAACAAGGTGTTGACTCCTCTGTCCTATATGCGCGCTCGGCATACCACGACATCTGTAATGCTCAAAGTTAATTTTCAACCTCGAGCAGGACAACTTGCTCTTATCTGAGCAAAGGGCTTTAGAGAGCTTTCAATGCCCTTCCCATCTACAAGTATGTCCTCTCGGAAAAGACTTTTTTTCCAGAAAACAAGCAACATTACTTTGCAAGACCTCTATGGAATGAGAGCGAGGGAATGAGCAACGAAATTTTTTTGATGTCATCAATGGAATTAGACTTTTCGATCCAAGTGCTTAAAATTTTACAGTGAATATAGAAAATATTAGATGACACAGATTGAAAAACATTCAAATGGAATATTATTAAAAATAATTATGTAAAGAAATAACGAGGAATTATTTAAAACTGCTCCTATTATTATTACTGTTACACAAGCAACAAATCAGTATTCGTTATAAAAGATTGATTATTCAAAACATTTCTTATAATTATTTTGTCACGAAATCATTTTAAATGGAATTTTTTCCAAGACGGTAACTTTATTGGATTATTGTGACGGTGTGCTAAAGCGATGTTGTGTAGGCAAAAAACTGAATATGTAAATAGAAATATTGAAGATTTGAAAAAGTTGATGGAGAAATTGAACATTGCCCAACGCGTCGTCCACCGGACTAAGGGATGAAACGTCGAGACGGAAATATATACGCAGTGGTCGATATATGACAGTATTGTACGAAGAGAGAGAAAGGGATCGAGAAAGATAGTCATGTATAGTAGGGTGTATGGGAAAAGGGGTGGAGAGGAAGAGAGAGAAAGGACGATGGTCAGTCAGGACACCGGGTGGACTCGACGGCAGTGCCCGACGTCGACCAGAATATTATGGACTTATCAAGCCATCCTAATAGTCTCATCAGGATGCAAGCCTGCAGATCTCATCATCCTCGACGTTCTCGGGTACCACCACCACGTACCTAACCAACGTAGAAATGACCAAGCAATGGTGTTCCTTGAGGGGTTAGATAACGTTATACACATAGGAAGTATAAGAGTACGAAGTGCAATTATTGCAAAATCTTTACGAAAGCGACAGAAAATATATTATTTTTTTTTTAATGGCGTCGATATCTTTGACCAATTTTCATCCCTCTATTCATCCCACAAGTCGTTAATTTTTCAGAATTTTAACATTAATGTCTCATTACTCCTTACGATCTTATATGATATTAATTAACGATTGTACATCGTTAACATATTAGATACGTTGATGCCAAGACAGGCTAATATTTTTCATGAAAATACGAATAATTTGTACAATAAAGTGCAAGATTGACGCGTTAATTGAATATAAAATCATAACGAAGAGAACCGCATATGTCGGGTGTTATAAAGCAAACAAGACAACTTCGTATACAGCTCGGAGCCTTCGCTACCCGCGTATTGCATACCTTGTATAGTCTGCGCCCAGAGAATTACATAGTTTTGAGATATATATTGTTGTTTAGTACGGTTTAGAATTTCCATAGATAACGGAGAATTATAACGGCGGGGGCCTTGCCACGAGGTCCGAGAAATGTTGCAGTACGTACTACGATGATATTACTCATCCGCTGCACCTCCTCCAAATGTCCTCTCTCTCTCTCTCTCTCTCTCTCTCTCTCCACCTTTGTCTGTATATCCTTCTCAATAATTACGTGTGCCGATACATCTCTAATTCCCAAGGAAAGATCTTCAGGATTGCTCTGCAATGTGAATCATTCCTCCAATTAATATACCACTCGACTCTGCAATATTCTTCATACCTCATCATAATTTGATAAAGATGATTTTTGTACTCGAGACAAAAATTAAAGAAAAATTCTGCTTAAACAATCTTGTTCAAATAATAAAAAAATGTATTCTCAAAGTACAATCCAAACGTTACGTCGTGCCCTTTCTCTTTTGCCCAACATGCCAGCTTCACTGGACTATCTGAATCAGTACCTGTGGAGTAGCTCGAGCGATAACGCTCGACCGTATCACGACTGGTAAGCTTCCATATATTATCCAGGTAAGCAGCGTTGCACTATACGTGAGCTACTCGAGATGATGAACTTACTCACTATATATACGCCGCGTAAGAATACAACGCACGTCCCCGCATCGAATCGCGAATAGAGTCTTCAACCTTTACCGAATAAAGTGTTTGACCAACACTTTACTGAAACAGAAATTCGTACAGCTCTAAAACGTATCTTTTATCTTTTTATTATATCCAGTCTTTATATACGTCTTATTAATTTGTAATTTTCACCATATCGTTTATCGGGTGAAATCCTCGTAATCCATTTGTCGATCCTGAGTGAGTTAATATATTGATGAAAACATTAAGTTCGTGCGGCCCAAACATTCGTTGTCACCTCTGAGTCCACGAGGAACGAGTTTAAATTACCTAATAATATTTCCTCAAACGTAACAAAATTAAAATTACTAAAATTCGTATAATAGGAACATGAATTAAACAGAGGAATTTGAATGAAATTTCATTCTGTCGAAAAATAGTAAGTCATCGTCCTTTCTCCATCTATATCTCAACGTCATCATAACGAACTGCGTACACTCTCAGGATGGATATGTATGTTCTTCTCCTGGTCGACAAGAAACTCGTGCCCGGACAACCACAAGGGAGGAAGACCGAGGAGGAGAGACGAGGGTTGAAATTGCGTTCTCGGAACTGTCTCTTGCGTGGTCCCGAGAACTCAAGAGGCCAGGTCGCATCATGAAGAAGTGGTGCACTGAGAGAAAGAGGGAGAGAGAGGGAGAGAGAGAGAGAGAGAGAGAGAGAGAGAGAGAGAGAGAGAGAGAGGAATCTCTAACCACACGGCATCATGTTCCGTGTCTCTCTCCTTATCCTTAAAACGAGGCTAAAGATCCTCTCTGTCAATTTTGCATGATCCGCATAGCACCATCTCTCTCGCACACGAACGATCGTCGTCCATATTGAGACTCGCCTCAACCAAGGCTAATAACTCACTTTTTTCTTTGTATCTTCCTCGAAACTGTACACGAACTATGAACTAATCTACGAAGCATACGCGCAGAGAGAGAGAGAGAGAGAGAGAGAGAGAGAGAGAGAGAGAGGGAGGGAGAGCGAGGGAGCGAGAGAGAAAGAGAGTAGAAGGCTTGGCCAGCGTATGTAGCATCAAGTTGTGGGTTCGAGGACATAGCCGAGAGTCTAGGTTAGGTTTAAGCAACTCTGTAGAAGTTGCAGGCGGGTTTGGTCATTCTCAGTCGAAGGTTTTGAGCATCAAGGAATGGAGGGAGTGGTGCTGCAGGGGGATTGGGAAGGCTTTTGGCTACTGCTTGTGAAGAGGAAAGAGGAGAAGAGGGCGGTACGGCAACTATTATAAACTGTAGCACCTCGAACTACCGCCTTCGCAAGCTCCGTGCTTGCGTTACCGGCTGCTTCTATACTAGCCTCTCTTCTACTATCACCACCACCCCTCCCCCTCCCCACACCCCCTCCTACCCCCGTCCTTCCTCCTCGGTCTCTTCCGCTCATCGAGAGCCTGCTCGGAACCCCTTCGACTCCGTATAGTATATATACATATATATATGGTATAGCATGCAGCAAAGCTCTAGCATCACACACGGCCGTTATCCAACCGACCACCCTCAACCCTCTCCCAAATAACCCAGGGACCTGGCGAACTAACTCACCCCTTTACCCCGCACCCTCGAAAACTCTACCGCTCGACTCAAGAGCCGAATGAAGTGTGCGAGTGAGAGAGCCAAGCCGCGCGAGATATAGCAGAGCTTTTCCTTGAATGATATATAGGGAGGAAGTGAGAAAGATGAAGAGAGTGACTCTCGTACAACCACCACAGGTACCCTCTAATCAATCAACCACCCCGGGCATATTTCGAACTATTGAACGAGCGTACAAACGACGAATCTCTCATGATGGTCGTACACTGTAACTCTGGGTCATTGTATACTTTGGGTCAGGATCTCGAAGGAATTGTGTATGATCAAAGAAATAATATATATGTGAATTCGTAAGACATGTGGTTGCTTGAAAATTTGATAGAAGCTTTTTGGAACCCTTTTCTGTTTTGATTACTGTTTAAATACTTACCTGGAGATTGAAATAACAAGATATATCACTATATTACTTTTTCCGTTTAACTTTAAATTAATGAAATCAGCAATTTTCGATACCTTTTATAAGTTACATCAATTTACTTATGCTCCAGATTTGAAAAAAGATTGGAGTCAATGGAGGGTAATAATATCGATTTGAAACGTGGGGAATCATTACCAACGTATTGTTTTTTTTTTAGTCGTCTTTTTTGTAATTATCGTTCACTCGGTATTTCATGGCTTAAATTCTTGATAATATCGTACTTTTTCCATTTATTTTGTAATTCAATTCATTTTTAAGTCCAGCCTTGTATGATACATCTAATATGTGTTACGACGTCCTTTCCAACTAAGAATAAGAAATTTATCAGCCAAACATTTCCGCTTACCTTATCGATTTAGTTAGCTTTTAATTCGAGAACTTTGGTTCAAGCTGCAGGCTGGATTGAAGGACGGAAAAAGGAGGGGATTGACACAACTATAGACTCCGAGACACACAGTGCAGTTAATAGGTAATTATTAGAGCAGCGATTTTGCCGGCGGGCAATCCCATTCATTTCCTTGATATCTTGGTAAAGTCCGAGAGGGGATGAGAGGGATACAGACCATTGGCTGCTGTGAAATTGCACGCCTGGCCTCTCCTTTAGCTAAACATGTATGTACATATCTATACAATATGTACATGCATGTGTCAGTGTATGTTTGGCTTTCGAAAGCTCCATTTTCTACCATCGATTCCGTACTATCGTCTCGCACCATGGCGAACATTCTCCACCACACCTCACCCCTCCTGCCAAGAGGAAAGTTACTCGCGTTATATGTGAGAATTGTGAATGGAGGAAATGGAGTAATTATAAGGAAATGACGGGCGTTCCCCCGGTGGTGGGAAATATCGAGACTCATCTCCAGACATTGAACATTTTACCGTTGCCACGATCGCACCTATCCAAAAGCGTAGCCCTCGAGAAATATCGACAAACAACTAATAATGACGAGCATTATTCACTGAGGTACTCACAATTCATATTTCATAATTTCTTCGAGAAAATTGATTTCCTCATAGCGTTGTCGCATAAAATTTGAACAAACACAATCGATTGATCCAAATATGAGATACTTTTATCAATATCAAAGTATAGCTGATAATAATAAAAAGGAACAATAATCGTAATATGAATGAATGAATAAGAGCTTAGTTCATGCTTCGTCGTGAAAATTAATTTCCTATCGGTATATTCTGTATTAATTTAATCGAATCGTGTTGGGTAAATTAAATACACGAAAGCCTTTGGTGCGAGTTCTCAATGGCGTATAGATAAAGTAATTATAATCGTTCGCTATCGAGGTCGGTAAATGGGGGAAGCTCTATCGACACACGGAGAGAGACTATATGCCAAGAACTAGATGTCTATTCCAGATGTTAGCCCCGTTACGCGGGCTTAATTGTGCATTGGTTCCTTCTGACAGTTACAACTCGCATGCACGTGGAACTCGCCACGTTTTCCCGCAAATTAACATCAAATGTATATGGGTTAAGTATACTATGCATGCAATAGACGCATCGATATACTCTTCTCTCCCTTTTGCTGTATAACGGACGATGCCCCACACAATTAATATAATTACCTTCGATTAAACCGTGCGGTGTAATGAGAGACGGCCTTCTTGAGTTCTGTGGTATTTCAGACATTTTTCCTATCTTCTTGCCCATCCTTTTCCTTGCCATGTAGATGGAGTTGTCGAAGAATCGACGCCAAAATACGGCTCTAACTTTGCAGAAAAATGATCAAGAATTTCGAAATATCTTTTATTCAATCAATCGAAATGTGAAGAAACAATTAAGTGTTTTAGAGGAACTAATTATCGGGTGCGTTTTTATGGTAAATGTCTATTTCAAATCTTCGAATATGAAGAAAGGTGTATGGTATTGAGAGAGTCATGAGTAACTGCAAGAAAACTATACAATATATATATATATATATAAATTACGATAATATGTTACTGATTAACTTATGAACATATAATGGGATGAAGGACGTAAGATTTTCTTTGTCGAAAATAATTTCTTCCGTGTTTACATTTGCGCCATTTGGAGACAAAATTTTCTTCTTCATTCAAATGGCATTCAAGTGAGAATATATATGGCTTAAAAAAATATATATCTCGTAACGAATTGAATTATTTCGGAACCGATATGAATTCAAATCACTCTAATGATAATTTAAGTATCTTCAAAATAGAATCAACATTTTAGTCGAATAAGCTGCAATCCGTCCAATTAATTGTTTATCACGTGACGAGAAATTCAGTATAATAATCAATAATACATAGTTCCGGCAAGTATACACGAGCTTCTCATGTACCCTTAAGAATTCAGTAGGCGCCATTATAGCGACTATGAGCGTAGTAAGATAGCGTTCTTCTTAAATATGTATAGGTGTATATAGGTAGGTATGTATACATATATGGGTTGTTCTGGCAAGAGAGCTTCGAGGGCACATCGTCTTTCTAAAATATTCAACACTCCGAAGGATCCTGTTCACACCCCTTTTATCATCGCAAAAGGCGCAAATCCACACCCTGACCCCAACACCTACATGGTTTTCTAACCCCGCGTGTGTGAGAGTTAGGGAGCAGCTAGTTGGAGGAGGCGAGAGAACGAAACCGAGATAAAGAAAGTACACAAATGTACACGTTCCACATCCTCACGAACAGGTATACGGGGCATTCCAGATCAAATCGATATAGCCATGACCGTCATCAATAAATATTTGTTTGATATTTAGTAAATTTTGACGAATAAATTAATCACACCAATTTCTAGATTTATTTTAGACAACTGGTGTCATTTTACTGTGAAAAATGAAACAAAAATTGATGTGATTTTTTTCAATATCTTCATTATCAGATATTTGGAAGATAATTTTAATTCAAGTAAAAAACAGATCAAAATTATTTTCACAGAATTTATTTATTTATTCATTATGTTTAATGTTTTTCGATTTTCATCTGAAAAAAATCGTTATAAATAGATGTGAATATGAACCCACTCAAAACTGCCACTTAAACAATTTGATATCGGGTACAGGATTTTCAAGTCATTTTTTTAAATTAATAACGCGAGCAACTATATCGCGGAAAAAAGGTCTATCTAAGAGACTGAGTGCCTTTTAGAGTTGGAACAACGGTATAAAAAATCATCGATCAAATCATAGAGGGTGAGAGTCGGATGTAGGCCGTGCTGGGGAGGAGTGCCTCATATATGCAGCTAAGTACATATATATATATATATATATAGTGTGAAGTATTACACACAGAAAGTGGGAACAAATGTCTGGTTTTCGTGAAAGGAAGCGTGTAGGTGGAGACTACCTGCATCGCAAATAACAAAACTATACGTTATGCATGGTCAACGTGTTCGCGTGCAATTTCCCTTAGATTAACGTTGCATTATTCAGCTAATTAACTCGTTGGAACGTTTCTCCGGTATTTTCACGCATTCCATCCTCCCCATTACAACTATTCTCTCTTTGTACTTTAAAATGCGTCCAACTATACAGCTAATGTATAATCGTAGTACAATTCGAACAATTCCTCCTTATTTGTTTAGGATTAGAACATGAGTATAGATATTCGGTTTCAATTTTAATAGTGGAATAATTGAAAATAGGCTGATATTGAAAAAGTCAAGAATCGAAAATGATCCCGAAAAACCGTTCCACCAAGGCATGTTCTAGGCCCATATACAAGAGAGCTGGTTGTTTACATTTGAAGGATTCATTGATACGTTAAAATTCACATAATTAATTATTTTTGCCTACAGAATATTTTCATTTAATTCGAGCAACTTTATAGCTAACAAAAATGTGAAATTTTTGCAAAATATATTCTTTTACATTCGCATTCCCTTTGTATCGTAGCTAGGACTGTTATTATTATGATTATTGGCAGATTCTCGCTAAAGCTCTTGCTTTTTACTTCAACCCTGTACCGCACCCTCCTCGTCGCGATTCTCTCGTGACGAGTGCTATGTTCTTCTCGAACAATGTACAATTGCACTCGCATTCGACGGTCTCTCTCTCTCTCCCTCTCTCTCTCTCTCTCCTCATTTCTATAGGAACTTTGAGAGAAGCCAACGAGCTAGAGAGAGAAAAAAGATTATCTCTCTCGCGAGCTCCGATTGGGGATGGAGAAAGATACAAGTATTCTCTCTCTCTCTCTCTGTCATACAAATGCATTCATACACAAGTGTATACATATATCGTAATAGCGTACCCACGAGAATGAACATAGCTACATATATGTATATACATATAACACAGATAGCTCCGTATAGAGTTGAGCCAGAGTCAGATCGAGAACGAGAGACAACTATGTTCGCGAGAGGGTGGCGGTCAGGGGGTTGAAAAGGACGAAGAGAAGAAGGTTAGGGGGAAGGTGGGCTTGTAGGGGATTTGAGAGCAGAATGGTTGAATATTCCTGCGAGAGGTTTGAGACTGGAGCCTAGCTGCAAGAGGATGGAGATGGGGTATGGTGTGGTGGTCGTGTGTCTAGGCGTAGCCGGAAACCTCGGTCTAGGAGAGAACCCAAGGTATAGCGCTAATATAGAGCCATCTTGATACCGCCACATATATATATACATATGACTACCTATATGTTCTCTATACACAGCACACAGTCCTCCACTCGGTTACTCGCTCGCACTCTCGACGGTTTCACGCCGCCTTAACGTATATACATATATATTGTATATAAGGCTTGGACTCCAGAGGGTAGTTTGGGGATGGTCTAAAATATGTATATAAAGATATAGACCTCTATACATATATGGATGTATGTATGTCTGTATGTATGTACATATATGTATGAATGGAGGAGTGAGCACAAGAGCGAGGTCGAAAGGGCGCTGGCAAATATCGATACTTTGCTGCGCTCTGCTTCCGGTTTTCCCAGGCCCCGCGCCCGTCATTTCTGCACCATCAGTAACCTATACATATTTACCTGACTTGGTCAGATATCAGAAGCAACCAAGGCCCCCGGCACTGGTCTCCTATATCCTTTTCTCGGTGAGGGTTGAATTTTCTGCGGAACCCGAAAACTTAGCGATGGTTGCAAAATGGCATGCTACATATTATTTTCATATTTCTAGCAATTGTTGCGATATTTCTTGGTGATCAAATTTTCTTTAAATAACAACACGAGATTTGGTCAAATTTTTATACAGAGAGTGGATTTTAGGCTTTTGCATTGATTTTGTTTTGTTTTCTTTATATATGAATAAAAAAATATACTGTCAGGTATGTTTTTTGTTCAATTGTTACACATACACTTCGGACATGAATATATTTCGATAGAGGAATATCACAAGAGCGCATAGTCTATGTCCAAACATAATTTATATATTCTCTCTTGTCATTAAACAAGCCATTTGAAACGCTTAATTCAGGCTAATAAGACATACTGGACGGGAATTGAATTTTTTCGACTCAAATATAAGCCTCTACTTGAATCAAACAAATTTCATTTTCATACTATTGACCCGGTCCTACTAAACTTAGTACAACTATTCTTCCATGGCGTGCGAATTATTAAAATAAAAATATTGCAATCCAAGTACAATGCAATATTCGTGGAACTTTTATGCATCTGATGATGTATGAGATGAATATGGGTATGGATGGGTATGAATATTCGATGTTCTCCGAACAAAAATGCGCAATCTATGCAGACAATATATAGGGGGCTATATGTGCCAAAGGACTTCAGGACTCCATGGGGCCCTGGGGCTCTCCCAGGTCTATAACAACCTCCCCGTGAATAGTATGATCGCGTTATGGTGCAGACCGTCTATAGATGTACATACAGACACTCATTCTCTTCGTTCTCTCTTGCCTCTCTGTCGTTGGTACATTCACCCCCATCAGCCGTCCCAGTTGCTCCCTCTTCCCCGTCCCCATACGACCCACCCCCGGTTGCCCTTCCTTATTGCAAGTTCTACGGAGCGTGTATTAAACTATGGAGTTGCCTAGGCATCGACCGAGAGAGAACCAGCCATCCACCCCCTTCGACCCACTAGCTCCACCTTCCTTTACCACCCCAACATCTGGATATGCGTCCCATACCGCGCATATACCCTATGTACATTTCTAATCAAGCGATATTGTAACTGCGGTCTAACCTCCAAACACCGCGCCGGTCCCGGTGTGTTCTCCAGCCCCCTTCTCGTCGCGTTTAACGTCCACCGGGCCGCCATTCTCGACCCCCCCAATCCTCCTACTTCTCCAACGACTAGCAGCACACCAGCCATCCCCGCGTTCCATATCAACGCCGTTTTGCCATCATCCGCCGCAGGAATATACACCTCTACCCCCTTCCTCGCCAGTCTACGGAGGTACTATAAATTGAAGCCGCAAGAACCTCCAACTTCAATTATACCAGAAATTATTTGGCTAAAAAGTTCAAGCGGTGACATACTCGAATTAATTAAAGCTCGCGCACGACCGAAAAGAGAGACATCTGGCGGTGATCATCCAGATGCATTTACACTAAAATGAAAAACTCTTTAAAATAATTGTATGAGAAAAATATTAAGTCATCTAAGAAAAATATACGTTAATATATAGGCCAAAAGATCATTAGAAGTTTAAAGTTGTCTCACGATAGTTTTTTTTTTAATACATAAGTCTTGCCATCCCAGCAGCAGCAACCCATTGCGCCATCTGCGCATACTATACTTTCGGTTAAACCAAACGTAACGCTTAAACATTCCTTAATTCTTAATAAAAATTTGTAAACATTTATAACGAATGATCTAGTTTTACCGTTTATTTTAGAGCATGAGCAATTTTTCGTCAGGATGATTGAACGGAGGGAATAAGGATATTTTCAGTTGCGAGTCTTCGGCGTCGGCGTGGTCGGTATCGACGTCTTCAAGTTCCGAGAGCTCTGCCAGGACCGCGAAGCTTCTCTCCCCTTCCAGCTGAGGGGGCAACGTTGAGTTTCTCAACTTTCCAGAGTTCTCCCCCCATTGCATACACACAGACACGAACGCATACAGAAACTACGACCCCCCATCTGACCATCTCGCGCTGCCACCCCCTCTTCTTCTTTGGCTCAGCTGCTGCCGCCCGGAAACCCCATGAAAAGCAGAGACGACATCGTTGCTCTCGTCTACGAAGGAGAAGGAGTGTTCTCTCCTAACCGAGCAAACATGGCGGCGAAAGCGCCTTACTATACCCTTGAGCCATTCAAACCTTATGCCTCATCCACCCTCCCCCTTCCCACACCCACCTCAACCCTCATTTTGCTTATACTGGTGAAACGTTGCGCGTAATATTCTCTCAATGTACAATATTCAGCATATAATTCCTAGAGATATACGGCTCCTGTTATCATAACAACAAAGTCTTTGGAGAATGCAACGATCCTTTGCGAATTTTCACTTCATTATCGCATAATGACGCCTGCTAATGTAGCCCAAAAATCTGAAATGTCGCTTTCGGTGATAACAAGAGACTGTCCCGAGTACCTCATGAGTCGTCAATCCATAAATTTGTCGGACTCGGAAATATTATTTTACACCAGAGAACGATAATTTAGCGGATTAGTATTTTACACGCACGCGATATGAGAAGGGTTGTTTCATAGGGGATGAAATGGACCCATCAAGCTCATAAATGCCAAAAATTTCTGTCGTAGTTTTCTCACGCCACTGACCACTGGTTATCATAAAATATAACGGAGGAGACGACTACACGAAGAATTTAGTCGGACTGCCCATCCCTCTTTGACATTAGTAGAAGGTAGGGGGATAAAAACTGGTCAAACTAGATGATTTTTGCGAGAGCCAAGCCAAAAACTCTGACAGAAGATCATAGGGATCTCACGCTCCCGCAGGTGTCATGCATTTTTAATTGTCTAACGATATATAAATAAAATTTTACGTAGATATTAAACATTTTTTTCAATAACACAAGAACTGTGACAATTAATTATTAAATTTGGACCATAAACGGAAAAAAAAAATGTCTAAATGGCCATTCGATTGAATATCTAGATTGTTGTTGTTATTATTATAAATAATCGGATATCAACTATCGGAGTAATAAATAATTTATTTTTCGTTATTGGGAATGCTATCAAATGGTTTATTTAAAAAAAGGTCTTCTCGGGTATTACCATATTAGAATTTGTGATAAAAACTAAATTTCATTGGAACATTTGTCATTAATAGAAAATTATTATGTATTGATGACAAATCGCACGTTACTTGCGAAATTCCTCATTGTTAGATACGTCCGTCAATGGATTTTAATTACCCGAGTCATGAATCTGAAAAAAAAAACTTGGCTCTAGACCACGGACGCTGGAGGTTGCTGGACCAGCTATCGTTCTCACGGTTCAGCCGTTGGTCATCTCCGTACAGAAACTGGCCAGATCTAGTGGCGTAAGAAACTCGTATACAAGGGAGACAATTTAAAGATGAGCGAGCCTCTGCTCTCCGGAAAAAACAGGTTTGGCGTATTTCGCGGACCTTCCTGAAAATCACCATCGCTCCGTCAGTTTTGGAGATGCTGCAGACCATGCAGCATCAACCGATTTTCGATCGTCTTTTGAACGTCGAATATCGTATAGAAATTTTAGACGTCGCTGTGGCGATGAGTCATTCGAAAATTCGATGATTCATTAGGAAATTAAAATATCACAAACAACAAAGTAAAATATCGTTAACTTCAATAGACGCTTCGAAATTTTTCGGAAAATTTCATTCCATGAGATATTTTCGTCCACCGCAGCATTCACACTCCATCGTCATATTGGTTTAACCCACCTCATCGGTCATCGATTCTCCTTTCCAACTCTCAGGATTCTCCACGAAATCTTAAGGCTTACCTCTAATGGTGAGTAATAGAAAATGGTTATATATCGGTGATTTGCACGTTTTGAGATTAAAGTATCATTGTCTGAGACACCTATAAACGCTCCCACGCGATTTAAACGATGACTGACGCAGGGTGACATTTAATATTAATATTATAGAGATGAAAGCTTGGCTCTGGGACGTATCACGACGAGCGAGGAAGATAATATTTGCAAGGCGTTTGTTCGTTAAAACAATATCGCGTTACGTCGGTGTGTACTAAATCCCCCACATATTTCGCTCTCTCTTTCTCTCTCCCTCTCTCTTTCTCTTTCCCTCTCGTATTCCTCTTCGACGTTACTAATACTCTCTGGTTATAGGGTTCATGCTCAGAGAGCGAGACCCAGGTTAGAATTATTGATCTAATATTCGAGCGAGCTAAGCCCGGTGTCTGAGTCTCTCGTGACCATCGGACGTATCTTATACTTGCCAGGCGTTCTATATGTCACGCTCTCTCTCTCTCTCTCTCTCTCTCTTTTGGATGTGCTTCATGCAGACGAGAGGCAGCCTCTCTAGCATTTTGGCCTCAAAGCCGTGCGAGAGCTAGCGCGCAGACAATCCACCCCAAAAGGAACTCTCCCTATAATTAATTGCATCCCCTGAACTAACCACCCCCCGCGACACTCTCTCGCTCCTCTTGCTCTTTTACCATTCTCGAAGTAGCCTATCAGTGAAAACTTTCAATAACGTTAAGTAAAATTCCATCGTGAATTACTGTATTAATCTGGTCAAGGGAAAAAATTATTTCATTGTAAAGTTCGATGATTCTTCGACTGCAAAATGAATAGAAATGATTTGTACGAATAATTAAAAACAAAAATTCATCCTTTGAAATGCTTGTTGCGACACCCTCTCGACCCTCGGGCAACTCTCGAAGTACTCATTAAAATCTCGATCCTTCTACACTTGGGTCGGGTCTTTCCGACCCTGTACAACATTTCCAAAAAAAAAAATCACTAATTTTTGGCCGTGGACTTGTAATTTTTTGAAAACAATATAAAAAATTTTATCTTCAATAAAAACGACTTTTTAAAGTTTTCCGAGAACCTATCAAGAAAAGTTTGTAAACACCGCCACGAACAGGGTGTCGATGAGGCAATGAATTATACCAAGGGTTTATTATATGGAGCACAAGAACTTTCTTGTTAAAAAATTTCGCAATTTTGTTCATCGTTTTCTCCAACTTTGAATCATTGGCCGCAAGGAGACGCGCAAAACTAATAACAACAACAGCCTTTTCACTGCCATCAACTTCGATAATCCGTCATCCTACGGCAAAAAAAAAACGATAAAGGAACAGTTAACGATGAAAAATTATACGCTTTTAACTGCAGAGGCGAATCACTAAAACCTGGTCGGAAGAAAGCAGTCGGGAAATCAGGGAATGACGAAGATGAAAGGGTAAAAGAAGAGTTGGTAGTCGACAAAGAAATTCGAGGATGATCCTTGTATATTCTTCAACAAACTATATTCAGAGTCAACCAAGGGTTCGATACAGTCCTATATATAGCTGTTTTGGTCAGAAAAAAAAAATCAGCAAAGTTTGATTCTGTTGCTGATATCCCGTATGTTCTTAGCTCAAAAAAAAAACGAATAAGAAATTAATTTTAACAAATTTATCATTTTTAGTCTTGGTGCCCGTTTTGTCACCATATCCGCTTAATTTTCGAAAAAGAAACAACAACAATCCATTAACATGAATTCATGATGCATCCACATATAGCCACGCATCATAATGAAAACGTAACGAGCCGAGGGCAACTTTCCTTCAATATATTTAATTGCGAGTGTTGATTTTGTTAGCGTTGGAGTTAATTAGAACAATCGAAAGGCACAACAAGGAGTCCGCAAAGCGTAAGCGCAAAGCGTGTGTATCCATACACGTATATAGGGAGATGGAACATAACCGCGCCGAAAATGCGATCAACCAAAACCGTCGCAGTTTCGTACTTGGTACGTACAGAGAGAGACCTGTATAATGAGCATACACACGTTACGAATATATATATATATATATATATATATATATATATATATATATATATATATATATATATATATATATATGGAAAACTTTGGTGTATATACTGGGGTTGAGAAACTAACGTGTAGCCGGTGATTACGTCGATCGTCGAAAGAACAAACTCCGGATTGGATTAAACACCCACCCCTTGCCAGTCAACCTCTCCTCTCTTTGTTGGCCTCCTGTACGTCGCGTGTGGACCCCCACCCCACCTCTTCCCGACCGCCCAAGTTAGTCTGTACAGCCACCAGAAGCAAGCAAGCAGCCCCAAACCCTTCCTCCAACCTCCCTTTGACCCTCTGGCCCTCATCCTGCTCTTTCTCACCCTGAACTCGACTACGGCCTCCATTTACCGGCTTGGTGATGCCGTGGGCCGCTCACACACGGTTTACCATAAAGTTTGCAACTTCTGTCGGAGGACCCCGGAGGTCCCGTACACCTCAAACCTTCTGAACCACCCTCAACCCACTCAGAAAACCTTAGCCCTTGTAACTCATGCTCGCTGAAGCGTCAACGCGACGGTCACCAACAACATGTGAAACTGCACCGCATCTCGGGATGTACCGAGATGTACGATGTGCAAAGTATAATGCGCATCAAACAAGGAGCACCCCTGTCGCATGCCGGAGCAGCATAGAGAAACGTTGGCACACGCGAAGACGCGTTCGAGATTATTTTATAGCATTAACAACGTTGATGAATATCAATGAAATATACTTATTAATGACTCGTGAAAAATCACTTTTTGAAAAGCAATCAATTGAGAATCGATGCTTGCCTCATTGGAGCATAAATTTCCAATCAGTTGTCGGTGAAGAGTAAGTCATGAACTTTCTTCGTACACACTTTGTTGATGCGAATCTTCGACTACTCTTGGACCCGGATTTCGTACAGTAAGTTCGACCTTAAGTAATGTGCTACATGTGCTCGGTGTGTCATTCTCGCTCCTCTATGACCACCGATCGTGCTATCTCTCTCGCACCCGCGCAAACTCCAGTCTGTAGCATATCACGTTAAGACTAATCTTGAGATTAAATTTGTATTTAATGATTCGGTGTTTGGATTGAATAAAACTGAGATGGATGAAAAATAAATATACCTGAAATCATTTTTTTGTGGATATACCACAATTCCGAATTGTCGACAGGGCATGGAGACGTGATTGTTTAATTACAGAATAACTGATTTTATCAAGTATTTCGATTTTTGCAATATCGTTTCGATACTTTTGAACTTGAAATTATAATTTTTTTGCATTTGATCATTCTTGTTTGTTGTTTTTCATGCTATGACGAAAAATAATCGGATGGAATTCAGCAGTCAGCCATAAATATATGTTAAATTATCATTTTATAACTTTGTGAGGAAAACTTCTCAAGAACTAAGTTGACACGATACTTTCTAACATTTTTACCATTTCTCTATCTCTATCACCGACGTACATATACAGCCCAATAACCCGCTGGGAATATAATGGGGAAAGGGTTCAGAATGGGTAAAGTATGGCGTCCGGTTGCTCGCTGGCTCAGCCACCCCCGAAGAGCTTTGGGCGAAACTGCAAGGGTCGTCGAGGCCTTTCCACCCTCTCCTTAATTCAGAACTAAGATGGCCGCGGCTACGGACCTACCCCGTCCCAACCTCTCTTACTCTTCCCATCTCGAAAACCATTCTATCGTTCATTGCCCGCTGGCGTTCGTTCAGTTTCTCAAATGCACCACTACTGTTACGTTTGCTGAAGGGGTTGATCCTCTTCTCTCTCCCTCTTCTTCGCCTATGGCCTCGCTCTATTTCTCTCCGTGCACATGTATAACATACCTTGTATATATGCATACCGTGTATAATCTACTACAGTGTGGAGTATATCTAGCGCGTGCTACGATAATTTTCTCAATTCCGCAGTTTCTCCCGTGGGTCTCAGTCGTTAAGGGCTCGAAGTGAGATTCCCCGGGTTGACGGGCGAGAAATGGAGATGGGTTGAGAGGAATAGCAAGCGAGAAGCTTGGGTAAGGGTTGGACGACGAACGTATAAGATAGTTTGATAGGCTTGGTTGCCAGGAGACTCGGGCAAAAGCCTTAGTCCGGCCTGGAATTATGCCCAGAAAGGCCTTTTCGTTGGAAATCACCCCCATCCTGCCAACCCACCCTCTCACCACCCCCATCTAACCCCCTTTTTCGGTCCCTCTCTCTGATATACTCTGCTGAATATTTGCCTATTGTGTACACACACATACACGCACACGTATATTCCATATATATTTGACAATGAGCTTCTCCAGAGTGAGGATGTACATGTGTAATAGATAAAACTATAAGTGCAATCACCGATATAATAGCACTCGTTCATCTCGTAATCTTAACGTTCAAAAAATGTGAACGCCAAGGAAATAACGAATAGGTAGTAGGTATTGTTCATTGATAGAAGCAACTGCGATATTCGTATTCTGCGATGTCAGTCACGTTCTGTTGACTATCAACATATATTTGTAAAATTATATATATAACGCTGATTACAAAAATACATATCCTACACTTATATACTCTGCTGAATATTTGCCTATTGTGTACACACACATACACGCACACGTATATTCCATATATATTTGACAATGAGTTTCTCCACAGTGAGGATGTACATGTGTAATAGATAAAACTATAAGTGCAATCACCGATATAATAGCACTCGTTCATCTCGTAATCTTAACGTTCAAAAAATGTGAACGCCGAGAAAATAACGAATAGGTTGTTGGTATTGTTCATTGATAAAAGCAACTGCGATATTCGTATTCTGCGATGTCAGTCACGTTCTGTTGACTATCAACATATATTTGTAAAATTATATATATAACGCTGATTACAAAAATAAATATCCTACACGCCAGCGATACACATAAATTTGTCCCTTTTGCAAATAAACAAGATATGAAATGATTATATATTAAAGCACAATTGTTATATAAAGTATTATGATAAAAACTTTATGTCAACTTCAAGAAGTATAAAATACACAATATAACTTTTTTTAACACCCGACGGAAGAGTTGGTGCTGTAAAATATAATAAAATAATAAGATCAATCAAATACCCTCAATTCGGTCGAAAAACGACCTTTCACCCGAAAGACAGGAAATTCCCATACATTTATAATTTTGGGGTTCCCCGACTGAAACGAAAATATTAGAGATTTCATCAAATGATAATTTTTCAAATTTCTGATTTTTCAGTTGGTGGTTTATGAACGAACAATTTTTTTTTCTTTTCTAAATTGTTCAAAAATAATCACTTTTATTTGCATTTACGAAGAATGCTGTTGAGGATCCTCGTCAAGTGTAAGAGAGAATTACAGAGAACAATTTTGTTTGACCGTGAGATGCTCTTGGAGCATGTCAAAATATAGGGCACGAAACGATATCGAGGCCGATATAGATATACATATATGTATATATGTAGAAAGAGAGGCCAGCATCAGAGCGTGACGTGTGTTTCAGTAGCTAAGGGTCGCCGGCCTGCATTCCCACAGTAGTAACATCATCAACTGTGTTTGGTCCTGGATCAAGGAACTCTTACACATATGTATATGGGTGTATGTGGCTAGAAGATATACATAGTTCCACACGGAGGTGGCCTGGATGAGAATATAAACTGATGAAACGATTTCTCGAGAACTGGCTGGGCTATCTTTCCCCTTGAGCTTTTATTCTATAGTACATTTTGCTCATAGAGCAATTCACAAATTAAACATTTATTTCAGTCTTTATAATTTATTTATTTATATAAAATAAATAAATTTTATTTTTCAAATAAAAATAAACAAATAAAATAAAAAATTCGTTGCAACTCAAAACTACTGGGCGTTTATCCAGAATTTCTCATAAGTTTCATAGCCGATTCATTGGTTTTTCAATATTTTACTTGACTGCATCACGTAAGATTTAATGAAAATCGAAATATTCGGAGAAGAATAACTGATCTCAAATTCTCTCCGAAAGTGTTTTGAGTTTCTCACTTATAATACTTTCAAGAAAAATTCCTATTTTTTCTTAATCAAGTCCAAAAAAATTTCAGTATGTTTCATTAAAGTACAAAAATAAAAAAAATCGTGAAAATTCGGACAACATTTTTACCGGGACATGCCAGCTGTTGTCTAAAACAGCACTGTCGTGTACTAATCGCAAACAAGTTATATAATTAATCGGAGCACAATCAATATTCTACATCGATTCACCCGGTAAAGAGAGCGAGTGCCGTTATTTTATCGAAGAAATCTGGGTAAGTTAGTGCCCAGATTCAAGATTAGCTCAACTAGTTAGGTAGGAATGGGCAGAAGCTATAGATATAACATCCCGAATCGATACTGCCAGCTCAATCTTTAGATTTAGCTCTCTAGCTAGCATTCAAGACTGCTAGATAGAATGTTCTATACACGGATATTCATGCTTGTTGATGCATTTTTATGAAAATCCATATTGCAATATCTTAACGGCCTGGGCCATATTTGCCACCTTTACCGTATCTATAGAAGCTGGCACAGCATATAGTATCGACACCCGAGTCGACGAGTCCTATGTATAGAATATAATAGTATAGATATAGAGTACGACCGTCCGGCGAACTACTCGACGTTCACGCGAATTGCTATGTATCCAATGCCGAGAAGTACGTATAAGGCAGAGAGATACTCTCCCAACCGGCCAATGGATGAAATGTGTATATGTATATATATATATATATATATATATATATATATATATGTTCGTCGTATAGAACAGTTTTACCGATAAGACCCAGCGTGTTTAACAGCCCCTAGCTAAAGCACCGTATACCTCCCTTCGTCCCTTCTCCCACCATCCTAGCTCACACACACGGTTGACGGTACTTCTGTTATATCTTCTCTCTCTCTCTCTCACGCTCTCACTCGCTCGGTCGCTCTTTCTCTCGTTTCTCTTCGACCCTATCTCAGATTTCCCTCGTTCTACGTGAAACTCTCTCGCGTCCGCTCTTTCCTCCCCATATAGGTGCAAAACCGATGTGCTCCAAGTTGCCTATACAGTGGTTATATATCTACATAAACCTCTTGTCGACCGCACGAGAGCAAGAGAAAGAGAGCGAGAGAGAGAGAGAGAGAGAGAGAGAGAGAAAGGGAAATAGAGAGAGCGAGTGAGAAAGACGGAGAGAGTCGCAGAAACTATAGTATCAACTCCGCGTTGAGATGCACGTACGCGGATAACAAACCGAGTTTATACGAGAGAGATTCCACTCCTTTGATATAATTATAAAGTGTGTCCCCCTCCTCCGTGCATGGTTACGAGGACTCATCGAGTTATATACAAGTTGAGGGTCGATCCAACCCTTATATTGCCAGTTTTACCAAAATTTTGACGTGAAAAAATTGCATCTCACAGCTTGAAACTGTGACAAGCATATTTTTATCCATCGCTTGATTAAGTGGTACAAAAACTCTGGAGAAATCATCGATATAGTAAAATATGGACAATTTAACAATGTGACTAAATTGCAAAGTACAAAAAATATTTTTTAAGCGCAAACAGGACCGAGAGAATCTACACCTCACGTGATCGACAGACATCAATATGGTTAAGACATTCAAGATATCGCGGAATAAGTAATAGTGCTCGTAGCTTCTTAAAATGGTTACGCTTCAAAAAGCCTCGAGAATTCACACAAATATTTGCAACGTATATATATATATATATATATATATATATATATATATATATATATATATATATATACATATACATATATACATATACCAAAACGCTACAAGAGTCGCAAGAGCACGAGACACAAATTGCAAGTAGATAAAAAACTTGCCGAGCAGACACGTAAATATACATATATATTTATCGTCCAGAAGTTTCGGAGTTTTGATGGCTGCATTGGTAGGGGTATGTTGTTGGAGGAGCTCGCTTTCTACTGGCGTACACGTGGAGCATTCAGAGAAAGAGAAAAATAGAGAGAGGATGGGAGTGGGATCCTTGCAGGGTCGCAAGAAACTACCCCCTTAGTCCCAGATCGATAGAAGAAGAGGCTGATATATGCAAGCATACATGTATAAGAGTGGATCTCTCACGCTTTGTGGCAAAGTCGGGGTGGGGATAAGAGAGTCCAGAAACACCAGGGGTGGAGGAAGAACGAAAAATTTTCTTACGTTTCACCCGAGGAAATTTTGGAGTGGGGAGAATCATGTGCAATGCTCGCAGCTTCTCCAACGACGGTGGCGGCCAATTACAGAATTGAATTACAGAATCCCCACTACAGAGTGGGGATTTCACCTTAGACGAGAGGCGTGGTCTTGCCTACGTGTATTATTTAGATATATATATATATATATACCCATATTTATGTGTGTGTGTATATATACATCCGCGCGCTCGTTTTCATCCCCCTTCAGTATACCGAGGAGCAACCCTTTCTCGCGAGAGAGTAGAAATTGCTCCACCATGAGGGGAACACTTTGTAAAGTGTTGTATATATATGTGTATATATATTCATGAAAGACGACGACACTCACTCACTGCAAAATCCTTCTTATTCTTCGTCTTCATCCTCTCCTCTTCGCCTTCTCATTTATCTTCCGCCCGTTCTCCTCTCTCTCTCACTCTCTCTCTTTCTTCTCGTTTCCACTGTCTCGGCTCGATCCTATACACCGCAGATCATTTTTCACCCTCGCGCCTCAACCCTCCTTATCGGTGAGCATGCATACAAACTTAGCGTCAACTCGCAACCTCCGTGAGAAAACATTTTCGTGCGCGCGCGCGCACCTGACAAGATAATGAAATATCAGACGCAGAAGAAGAAGAAGAAGAAGAAGAAGAAGAGTACCGACCAGCGAAAGACCCCTGACGAAGGAACAGATAAAATTCACAAATGGTTTTTTAGTCACTCTTGACTCTCGGGGCAGCGAGAGAGTGGACGAGCTTTGCGATGAAACACCGTAACCCCGTATGCGCTCGGGAAGAGCTTTTTTTATCGACAGTGTCCGAGATAACGAGGAGGACGAGAGGCCTGAAGTGAACACGGTTGGGACCGCGTCAGACGACACACACAGGCCAACAGAGCACACACACGAGATTTCTCTCTCTTTTTTCACAGCGCATGCGGCGAAACGTTTTTCCTCTCGTGGACATAGAAACTCTCATCGGGCTGGAGAGGGAAAAACTTTCACCGTGGCGTTTCAATCGAGAGTATCGAAATCGAGAAAAAGGAAAAAGAATAAAACCCGAGAGGCAACGTTTTCTAATAAATCCATACACCCCCGAGTGACTCTCGCCAATCGATGTAAGCTCTGTGACCCATTTCTTACCGCTATGCATAACATGAAGAATGAATTCCTTTTATTTCAGTAAAGTTGTGTAAATTAAACATTTACCGAGTAAACAATTATTGAGTAATACTTGAAATCTTGTAAAATACATATTTTTAAATACTTTTCAAAACCACATCGAACTTTCATCTTATCAATGTACTGATATAATTTTTTTTTTTTTAATTTGGGTTTATAGCAATTGAAAGTTAATATTGATCGCATATCTGATTAATTTGCAAACAGAGCAGAATTGTATTTCTGTTCCCGTGGACATTAGGATGTTGGTTCAATGAATATTCATGCATGGAAAGGGGCACATGATTTTATGGATTCCTCCGAAAACTGATAGAATGCAATTGACACTAAATTAACAAAATATTAATAAGAGTTATATAATTCTATGAACCACTAGTTCGGGCTAGCAGAACTTTTACTAGACGTTCATACTTTTTTTGTAATATTTCGTCCTTTGTGCCTTCACCTTTTAAAATCATCATACCCCTTTCGTTTTTACTTCCTCTTCTGCTTTTACTGTTTCACCATTTCCTGTAACCTCGCCGGGTTCGCGTCCGCAGCCGGCTTGGGCTCATCGCTGTATCGCATTTGCCGATACGGCATATATAGATGGCTCTTTCGGCAGAGTTTGATGTTCCTACAAGGAATCACCAAACTCTGGAAAGATTACCTCCCCGTCGACGATTTGATGCTCCAGACAGCACACGGCTAAGCGGTCACCGATCCAAGTTACGGACCTCGCGCTATACTGTAACTTCGGTGAACGCCAGAGCCGTACGCTGACGCGTACTTATCGCTGTTGGTTTAACGTTCATACTTTTCTCCCTAAAAAGCGCGAATGAACGAAAATTCATGAATGAAAAATTTAATAAAACATAGGACAACTAGTCCAAAGTTATCCAGCTGAATGTTAACTTTTCCTATACGGCTCAAAAATTATATATGAGGGCGAGCAAATGCGAAACGGCTAACGTGTTACTTTAAAGTTGACCACGTAACGCTCCTTCTTTTTAGTTATAGGAGGTTATATGAGTAGTATAAACGAAATAGTTATACAGGACAAAATGTCTATCTTGATTCAATTATTTGTTACTTTAGCATTTGTTGTAAAAGCATTCAATATCTAAAACTGTCACTTACCACATTTTTATCTTATTTATTACTTTGTCTAGTTCTCTTCAGAACAATTATCAACAGCCTGCGATAATATTTCTTATATTTTTATTCCAGCATTCGATATCAATATAAGCATAAAACTTATGAAATTTGAGTTGAATAATTTGCTTTTAGATTTAACTGCGAATCAAAATGTACTTAAGCTTGATGACGTCTATTTGGTTTCGTGGAAAGATGGGCACTTATTATTCTTATAAGCATTCAGATAAAGCTTACATTACCTTAAAATTTTCGTAGATCAAAGGAACGAAATTTTTCCTAGCCTACTCCCTTTTTCGAATCATTAATTGCAACGACCGAGTCATGTTGTTTCTCACTACAAGAGATGGACTCAATACAAAATTACCGATGATTCACGATAGGAAAAAAAAAACCGAAGCAATCCAAAGTTATCCAAAGCAGGTACCTATAAATTGGGAGGATGTGCCTGACAATCCTCAACATGATCGAATCAATGAATAACAAATTTTTCATCGATTATATTCGTCGATTAGCATGAATTTTCCGTATATGAATATTCCGTGATGGATAAATGGCTCTGGTGAGATGAAAGCGGCTACAGAGAGAGGTTCAGTGGATGCGTAACTAGCAAATCGTATACACTTCTCCGTAGCATGGATTCAAAACTATATGTATTGGCCATACAGATATAAATACGTAGTTATATATATATATATATATATATAGCAATAGTGATAGTAGTGCTAGTGTAGCCGGGATATAACGCGACGGCACGAAACGTTCATACATTTCAGTTACATTACCGTAGACATCATCGGATGTGCTGACGGGAAATACGAGCATAACTCAACCGAGACTACGGGTATTTCGTGAAAATCTCCCTCCGACCTCTCACTCTCTCTCTCTCTCTCTCTCTCTCTCTTTCTCTCGCCACTCTCTCACCCGCGCATACACACATGTATGTGTAGTACCTTTCTCGTCTCTCATACTCTCTGCCTAGCTTTCTAGCTACATTGTCGCATCTAGTATGCATGGATCTATATATATATATATATTTATTTATATATACATCTATCTATATATATATACATATATGTATATATATATTTGCATCCATAGATATGTGTATATATCTACTGTCGTTCTCTGCACTCACCGTCTCGTTTGGGTTGGATCCCGACGATTTACTATAGTATATATGCCCAACGGGAATTCTCACTCCAATGTTCTCGAAACGTAACATTGTACTGAGTGATGACGTCATTTCCTATACTGGAGCACTATGCATCTCTCTCATTCTCTCTCTCCTATAGTGTATTTCCCGTTTCAACCGCGATTAAGACTCAATCGAGTACACGGAAAAGCAATGACGACGACAACGACAATCGTTTCCGTCCATGTCGCTTTTCTGCCTTTAATTCGAAAAACCTGGAGGGGAAATGTGCAAAAAAACATATTTGAAAAAATATTAAGAAAACTGGAATACTTATTTTTTAAAATAGTCCTGCTAGTCGGCTGAGATGCTTAAAATATAAATAGGATGAGGCTTGTACCAATAAAGTGAAGGATAATCAAAAACACTTTTTGTCACCGGTGCAGCGATTTGTAAAGCGAAATATTTTTCGACTTTTCTTGCGAGCATTATAAGAGCTCGTCACAGCGGACCAGGATGTACAGACACCCGAGATTTCACTAGAAATAAACAGTTGGGCTGTTTATTTCTAGCTCTTAAAGGACAAAGACCAGACTCTCTCGAAGTCCCCGGGCCTTCAAGGGATAAAAGCATAAAGGGCATTCCAGCACGGGACCTCTGACGACACAGTCACTCCGTATTCTTCGCGCAGTCACATATATCCCAGTCTTATGTATATATATATATATTTCAATCCAATAATCACATATCGCTCTACGAACTTTATATATTACCTATGATTTATATCAAGCAAAACTATTCAAGCGATAGCTCTGTATTCTGCGAATCTGTTAAAATATAAAATTGTATATTCCTTACATTTGTGAAGATATTATTTTTTTTAATGCTCATTTGACTTCACTTTTGTGCCAACTGTTCAGTTTGGATTCCTTCCATGATACAATATGTTAATATTTTTTGAGTATTTTTGGAAGAATTAAAAATTATGCAGTTGGGAACAATTGTGAAATGAACATAAACTAAATTGGATTTTCGCGAAGTTCTGCTAATGTAACGAGATTTTTTTTAATTCATACATTGGAGAAACTTTTATTAAAAAATGCTGATAAATAAAAATTATCATACATACTCGTAAGTACTGATTTAGCATGTTCTTAAAATCTCAGAGTAATCGACAATTTTGCTAAAAAGGTGCTATATATATATATATATATATATATATATATATATATATATATATATATATATATATATATATATATATAGCACAAGTTACACGGTTTTGTGCGAACGGAAATACATACGACAATCAAGTAATTTGCAATTTGGTCGTCCGTAACAAGTGGCAAACGTATTTGCATGGCTTTTACAGTTATGGCTGCGTAAAATGTGAATTGTCGACGAAATTCTCGCAGCAATTGAACCGAGTTGACAAGAGAATATATCCAAGTATGTATACGCAATATACATATATAACAGGAGAACCGAAGTACTTTCTGCATTCACTACAGTGGGGCATTTTGAATCTGCCACTAACGCCACCGCAGCGTCGACTTTCGGCGTTACACTGGGGTAGAGCGCTCGGGAAGTGTCTTATACACATTACACTACTTTTGCTGGGCATAATATTAACCCCCATCGGCAAGGTGGGTCTTTTAGGTGGGCACAGTGCCTTGTACATTTCAAATGATCAGTAAAATCCATCTTGCTAACGGAGGGTTATAATAGCAGCTGCCACTAATATAATGCAATGTTTAACTAACTATGTTTACACGAGCAATACCTAAATGTGTTGAAAATGTTTGTCACCAGCCGCGCGAGTAGATTCGTGGATCTAGCGTATAGAACGCCACATGAGCACTAATTGTTGGCTTGACTGAGTACCCAGGTAATTACAGGAAGCCATTATTAGATTAAGTACACTTTCGACCAACAGTATAGTCCGAAATCGATCATTTATCGTTCGATTTCAGATTTCCCTCTCTGCCTCTGTCAATACACAATTTATCTCTAACTATAAATCGTTTCTCATTGAAGGCCAATTGTATTATATCCGGGTTAAATTTTACATTTTTACGAGGAAAATTATTTTTTACGATAATAGAGAGATTCTTTCGGGCTATTTGGCATTGCCAAATCGTTTGTCATCTTAGCATGCTTAGCCCTGAAGTGATCACAAATAAATAAGTAATCACAAATAAATTAAGTCTCGTAGGAGAAAACACACCGGAGGATAGAAACATCCAGTTTCCTTGATCCTTTTAACTTTGTCGTTGTCATCCTTCGCGATTCTCTGTTCTACGAAACGATCCTAATGCATACCAGTGAATTCCATCGTATCCTTCCAGAATCACACACAGCACACTCGTGGAATACAATAAGGGGTGGAGAACACAAGCGGCGTCAAACAGTTTCGAAACAGGAGAAAGGTCTCTCGCTCGATCGCATTTGAATCGAGGGAAATCGAGTCCCGATAGACCAAACGACGAGAGCGAATTACTTCTCGAATTCTACTCCGATGTGTTCGCTATATATATATATATATATATATATATCTATATATATACATGTACTGCCGTTGCCAGGATACAGGACAACCTTCAATGGTTCCTTTCAAAGGAACAAATGGTTTTAAAAAGAGGAGCTCTGATAGAAGAACAACAAAATACACGCCGTGGCAAAAAGTGCCGCTTCCGTAGACTTATCAGCGTGTAATTAACGAGAGAATCGGAGAGCAACGAGTTGTTGAACCGTTAGGAACGTTAAAAAAAGGCAAGCTCTGACCCATGGACGAGATTGGATGCTGCCCCGTAAATTTGAGAGCTGCGCTCCCGTACCATTGTAGTGCTTTTTTGGTGACGATTGAGCAAAAACGTTTTCTCGTTCCGATCAATTTTCAAGGGTTGGCAAGAAACTATATATAGTGTTTTTTACTTTCAATGCGAGTATTGTTAATGAAATGTCGGAGAATTTTCGACAATATAATAAATAAATATATTTTTTCGTTGAAAAATAGTTTTATATGTAAATAAGTGAATGTAGGTATAACAATGGAGCAAATGGAAAAAAGTATAATTAAATACTTGAAATTAAAAATAAACTTGAAATTCGACTTTAAAAGTTGAAAATAAAAATTATAACTCTGCATTAGATTGACCAAGCTGCATATAAATGATCTTAGCCCAGAGTGGAAAAACTAGATTTGTCGTTTTCTTCTCACGAGAAGAAGCGTCGAAAAACGAGACGTGATGTCTTTTGCAGGAACTCGCAGCTTCCGGATTTAAGAGAACAGGTTTTAGTCGTTTATTACGGAGGGTGAAAATCGTCGAGAGAGAGAGGGGGGGGGGGGGAGAAAGTTGTATATGTACATGGAATATGAAAGGGTTAAAAATCGTGAGAGTGAATTTCCTCTTGAAGTACATTCTCTCCATCTTTGTTACTCGGTGCTAAACGAGTAACGAGCATCTGATAATTGATTTAGTCATTCAAATCTGCATGTTATGAACGTAACTTCGTTGCGTCATCGCCCTTCAGCTCGTCGTATACAAAAGACGAAAATACAAATTCATCCAATCAAATTAAGAGCCAGAAATCGCATTCTCCATCATCTTAATCCACTTTGAATATCAACGCAGCCTTCATTTAAATATCCGTCAATTATTCCTGTGAGTTAATGTCCATTGTCCATTTCACTGTCAAAAAATCCTCAATTATGCATCTCCATATTTCTGGCATGCCCATAAAAATAATAGCATCAAGAAATAAAACGCCATTTGATCAATCCACAATCCGTTTAGCTTAACTAAAATACGTAAAAATATATTTGAATTTGCCCGAAATTTACTTCACTGTAATAAACTTTGTTTTATCCAAAATTTCAAAAAACCTAGCACTGTGGCGATGCCAAATCATGTTTTATTGATCTTAAAAGTAAAAAACATTTACTTGCCTATCATAAATGTTTTTTCGCTCAAACGAATTTCAACCCGACAGCGATTCTATTAAAGCAAATGCATTTTCTCTTTCAATTTGACAGATTGAAGAAAATTGATTAAAGAGCTTCCTTACTCGCCAACGAAGAAGGACCCTATAAATCATCGTGAAGAAAATCGTGATGTGATTCTTGGCTTTTCTTATCCCTTCGTGAAACGACCCTCTCGTACAGCGAAACATTAAGGGATAAAAGTATCTTGGTGTTGGAAAACCGTGCACGAGTTGGTGTTCGTCAGGCGGAGATGAGATGGGGGTGGTTGTGTGGAGGTGCCCGACAAGGGTGATAAGGGAAATAGAAAGAGAGAGAGAGAGAAGGAGAGCTCGTTGCGTCTCTTGGGTCGGTGGTGCGCGTTCTGAGAGAACGAACGAACGAAAACGATATAGAGAGTGAGGGTTGTCGAGAGGGGGTGCTGCCAACTGACCCCCCATTCAGGGGGGTAGGTAGTTGGAAGCACGAAAGGAGGAGAGAGAGAGGGCGGTCACTTGGCGATTAAGAACACGTACTAACCCTGCCCGGTTTTACCACCCCTGCAGCCTAGGATCAATACAACTTAGTTCTTGGCCAGGAGAGAGCCACCCTCGGGAAAGCATACACACGCAAACACACATACACACCATTTCATTTTCCAGCCCCCCCCCCCCCCCGCCTCGTCGCCTCGGTTGTCGACGTAGTCGTTGCCGCCGACTCACCAACCACCCCTACAAACCTCCCCCAACCCGCCGAGTGTTCTTATGTCCTAGGGGCTGCCCGCCAAAGCCGTACTTCTTACGACCCCCGGAAGCTCCAAAAGCCATGGTTCACGGAGGAGGAACGAGACGAGTTCTCAGCATCACTAAGTCCAAGGGGTGTCCTCGTTTGAAAATCATCGGTTTTTTCATTCTATGCATTTTAAAAACATCCCATGTAGGAATTAACTTTACTCTTTTTTTAATTTCTTTTTCTGTGTACGTATGTTTTTATTTTGGATGAAAGTCATTACTTTCATTAATCAATTTTTTTAATATTAATTTATTTTTTTAATATCAAATTCAATTTTTTTCTCGTTTTGCATTGCATGTGATGATTTTCAAAATGGTGAGTATTCCACATTATATTACCATTGGATCGGTTTTCAGGTCTTCCATTTCGAGCAAGGATATACAAGGAGTAATCAAATTTCCGAATAAATGATTTTTTTTCCAATTTCCTTCATATTTAATATTCTGAATTACAACGTAGAAATTAATGTCATATGTTTATATCTCACGCGTCTTTTTGTATGCAATGTCTCTTTGACCAGAAATTACATCACCTACAAAATAAATTTCTATATATATATATATATAATAAAATAATAAAGTACAAATGTATCTCCGATCTCTAACAGACCCTCTCACAGATACTCACAGATACTCGTCACGATCTCAGACATACTCACGCACACACACGTAACACAACCTCACGCAGGATGAGCTCCAGAAGATATTATTATTGTTATAATGTTTTTTTATATTTGACTATCTACATGAGTATTGTATATGTTGGGTTATAGCGGGGGAACTTAGTAAGCGTATACGTGAGTCGCTTCGAAAGACTGTGGCACGTTTCCATGACTATAGATCGATTAGTGTGTTTCTCAGTGCTGAGTGTTCATGAGTGTCTGTGGACGCTCAGAGGAGCAGGGTTTTCGCGCGTGGTCATATGGATATATTGTGGATGTTCTGAGAGTACGTGAGAGTGAACAAGTATCCGTGATAGGGTGCGTGGGGGTGGGGCGAAAATATTCGTAAGAGTGCTGCTAGTATTGTGTGTTGGTAAGGAAAATGACGATGTGAGTGTCCACTAATGTTAATAGAGTGTCTGATCGTATTAGTGTCTCAGTGTATATAACGGTGAGGCAGGTGTATCGGCGATTATCCGTAAATATTTTTGTGTTCGAGTAAAGTCCGTATAGAAGTTCATTAGTGCCTGTGTGTGTGTGTATATCGCGAGTCACTATGTGAGTGTTTATGATTGCATATTTGTTTGTCTATGAGCAAATATGTATAAGAGTGGAGTGAATTTTTGAACGAGTGCCTATGTATGGTAAACAGCTATGTACAGCTATGTACAGCTATGTACGCTATGTACAGCTATATATGTATGTGTGTGGGATAATAGTGTGCATCTAACTAAATGTCTTTGTGAGAGTATGTAAGTGTCCATGAGAGACAGTACGACATGGCTGTGTTGGCGTGGCAAATTGTCGTGTAAGTGTCGATAATTGCCTGTGAATGGGTCTGTGAGGGTAGGACAAAGTGTCCGCGTTTCCGTGTGAAGGTCTGGCCAATGTCCCAATATGGGCTCCCATGAGTGTTTGTGCGAGGGTGACACTTACAAATACATGTTTTCGTCTGGACGTAATAAATGTCCCTGTAAGTGTCTCTAAGTTTCGATGTCGGTGCCCGTAAGTGTGTGAAGTCGTTATGTAAGTAGCTACATAAGTGCTGTATGAATCATAGCCGCTGCGCGAAAGCTCGAAACGCTGGAGCTGCGATACTTGCTAGTTTAGCAATAAAGTCATGTTCTGGTTAGGGCTCTCTTCATTTAAGGAGCTTTTTCATCCCTACCTTTAATGTTTTTTATACGTATCCCGAGGATATTTTCGTATCTATAAAGTATTGACTATGTTAGACAATTTTGTGTCTTGGCCACCCAGTATACCAGTCTGATTGTAGAAGTATGAGGATCATAGGTGTGCGAAGCTTCTTACGATCGATAGAGGTTAGTCGCGCCCAGAACCGAGAATGAAGCACCGAAGAGAGGAAACCACCCACATCTTTCGAGCATATATATATATATATATAATAAATGTCGACGCATGTGAGCTGTGTGTGTGTGTAGCAGAGAGAGAGAGAGAGAGAGAAACATTGGGCTAGTGTGGCTTTCTCAGTGTCCAGGACTTTCCTCTGCCAGGAGGGGGTCGAAAATCGTCGCGAAATGAGAGAATCACCGCCGCACCAAAGACGGCTTCTTTTGCTTCTCTCATTCTTCAGCACCACCGAGAAGTGTAAAAGCTCCCACGTAGTAAGGGTGGGGATGCAAGCATGAATCAAGAACGCTTGAGATTTAAATCTCGCGTGGTGGGGATAGTTTTCAACCCCATGCATTTTACTCCACTATACGATCGTATACCGCACCAAGCTTTCATTCCTCTCCGCCATCGTTTAACTAACCTTCATCCACGTTTGCCGAATTCTTCACGCTTACTCTACGCCAGATATTTTGAAACCATCCGAACAAAAAACCATTCGAAATAATTCATACAATAAAAAATAGAAATACATTTACTTATTCACATCAGTAATTCGCCTTTAACGTTTCACAATTATTGATATATAAAAATTTATAATTATTTCGTGGAAATATTATTTTTAACGTCTTCCATTTAAAATTGTGCCTATTCCTGCTCCTCGCGACATCCCTCATCATACCCCAAAAAGCTCACACACCAATACTATTTAACCCTCAACTTTCTCAAATCTCGATCGCTTCGAAGGATTCTTTCAACGAATCCATCAAATTTTCAAAACTCATTCTTCAAAATCACCGCACTGCAACCCCTCTCCCTCCACCCGCCTCGCCATGATTGTACGAAAAATCATTTATTTCTCCGCGCTATCGTTAACTACAATGTGGCAAGTTGCTCGACCAATTAAGCCAGTAGAATGGATTTATAATCGAATATCGCGTATAGCAGAAAGAGAGATAGAGAAGAGAGAGATGGCAGCTATGAAGGGATGATTCTCGGGTGAATTTATTCAGGGGTAGCAGGAGCGAGTGAGAGAGACGGAGAAGGGGGTTCGTACGGGGTAGAGTTTCGGGAATGGCATTGAAAATCGGCTGGCCGCATCATTGGGGCTCCCATTTTGATAGAGTCCCGAGCAAAATACATATCTTGTTGCCTCTCTCTCGTGTGCCTGGCCGGTTGTAGCCGATGTGCTGGCGTTGCTGCTGTTGTTGCGCTCGAAATACACACGTTCGCTGGAAGCTGAATATCTCTCTCTCTCTCTCTCTCTCGCTCTCTTTCTCTTTCTCTCTCTGTCTTTGTCTCTGTCTCTGTCTCTCTCTCTCTCTGTCTCTCTCTTTCTCTCAACGTAGCTTTCCTCTCTGCGTTCACGAAAACCAACGACGGAGAGGCCACAACAGCAGGCAGCAAGCGGTGGTGTAGTACCTGGATGCCACCCCTTGGATGAGCTTCAGGCGGGCCAGCGTAGCAAGCCAACCCGGCAAAAGCGATTAATTACTTTGAGCAATTTGCTCACCAACTCCACTCAGCTTGTATTAGACCGACACTATTCTCATTTCTCTGTCCGGGCGCGACTACGCCACCCCCCCCCCCCCCCCACCGCCATAGTATTTCTCTCTCTCTCCCTCTATTTCATACTATCGCATCTTGCTATCTCTTGTTCGTCCAACACACAGGCACAGCTTCCCGAACCGCGCACTGTATGTGTATAATAATACACCAAAATCCACCAGTCTTCGTTCGCTCACTCCGTTCGTACGTTGAGGGTTGTACAGTTCTTGTATAAATATAAATGGATACATATACATATATATATATACACATATATGTATACACATATATATCATATGCGTACGAGACGGCCAAGGGTGTCTTCTGACCAGTCTTTTGATTGCATCCACGTGTGCAATGTATACAAGTCTCATCGGTACTCATAATAACATTGTCATCGAGGCTGTATGACGGTTAAAATATACATAGCTGATGATTGGAACAGCCAAGCTCGACTAGTCATTGCGGCCGTATGGCCACAATCACTTTCTGGATGACGCTATACGTACATTAGAGTAGTACATTTTTTGACGATGCCCGTGGGCCATTTATAACTGGACAAAAAATTCTTCAATATCCGCAGCAAATTCTAAATATTTTCCGAGTACGGTTTTTTGACAATTTTTTTTAGCACAATTTGCCATAGAGTCATATCTAGAGTCGTATCTAAAAAAACCATAATTCAACCCAAAATAAACCGACTTATCCGAGGCAACAAGAGACGACATTCCCAAGTTTTTTCACCAGTGATGTGAACCTGTAACATAGGCAATATTTTTATTACCGTGTTATACCTATATATTGTAAATGACAATAACGAAAGGTTGAGAGGCCGATGAAGATCACTTACTCAATTATGAAACAAGAAATTGATCGGAAATTACCTGACTTTCCATAACGATGATTTGTGTGTCTTCAACTAATATTTATGTTATCAATTAATTTAATATTAAGGCCCAGAGATGTATAATTAAGATTATAATGTATATAATGTCCGAGCACAAATACATTTTTACTTTCTAGTATCGCTAAACTCCCCATCAACTTTAGAACATGATAAAAAGATGCCACTGACAAAAGAGCTTATTAACTATTAATTAATATTTTATTGAATGTGGTGATATAAATGTTCAGTTACTGATTCCAAGCTATAGTTGAGTGAAATAATATTTGTTTATTATTACCAAATGGTTCCATTACTTTATTCGATACAATTAAATCTTATTTAGCCTATCTAACATTTGGTAATAATAAATAAATATTCATTTCGTCATATTCAATAAAAGCTAATAGCTAATAAACTCTTTTCTCACATCAATGCACCTCGAATTAAAGGAGTTCCATTTTGCACCCAAATTAATGGATGTTTCTTGTTTCTTTGTCGAATACCGAAAATAAATAAAAATTACGAAAATATTCATCGTTACAATATGACGATCATAAAGACCGTCATTTGATGCCAACTTGAAATACGACGGTCATTGTACATCATCATGTGGATTGTGACGGCGAAAGGCCGGGCATTTTACAGGATGAAGAAAACCCATTATTCCCATTTTTTTCGCCATCTAAGCAGTTGGGAGTAAAATAGATTTGTTTCCCTCGAACTCATATATTTACTCTGAACGACTTAAAAAACTAAACTTCTGCAAGGAAAAAGAGCAAAAAGATATTAAAGTCGTATCAGGAAAAAGTAAACAAAGAAACGAAAACTTATTTTTATAATAAAAAGTATGTTTGCACGGAATTTCATCAGGAATTCCTCTTGGGCTCATATATGTTTTTTGATCTGCATCGACACCATGAAGAAGAGCATCACATGAAAGCTCAACCCAGAGTACACTCCAGCACGCCGCGGAGATATTAAAGTAATGCGATTAATTAATAGTACAGAGCAAGAGAGAGAGAGAGAGAGAGAGAGCGAGAGAGCGGAGAGCGGACAAGGAAAGAGGGATCGAGCTAGAGAGTCGGGTGCTAATTTGGAAGCGTGTGTCGGGACTAAACCGCAGGACTATATTCACGCCTTTGAATGAGATGGCACGCAACGCACGTGTGTCGGATACGTCTCACTTACCGTAAGTTTCAAACGCTCTCCAAAATGAGCCTCAATATACCTTTTTCATTATTATAATTATTCGATGTCTGATAGATTGAGCATAAAGATCTACACAACGAAGCATCTCCATTTTCCAAGATTTCAATATTTAATTTCATTCAACTGACTTAATAAAACATTGACCCTTATAATATATTTGGTTAATTAATACATATATAAAATGTATCTAGCACTATTATATTTATTGATAATTAATTGTCTATTGTCGAATGATAATAATGTGACAAAAACATTTAGCTTTATGTAACCTTTCTTCTCATTTATCGAACGGAATTGGAATGTCTTATTTCAAGATAGTGAACTTTTGTCTATAGTCAACATCACTCGCATCGATTTTCCGCTGATGTCGTCCTGTCTGAAAAAAAATATCTCAACGAATAGAATAAATCTGACGAGAAATGAGACAACGTAGGTAAACTTATTTTATTGTCTTCATGAAAAAAAAAACTTTGGAGATGCTGTAGTGTAACGTATAAAAGAGGCTACAGTGAAAGTCTGGACATGGATAAATGTCTTACTTCCCCTATTTTGGTCTCGGGATAGCAAACCCTCTGTGCTTTCGCGGCCATCTTGCTACCCCCGCCTTTCCTTTTCAACCCTCGCGGTGTATTTCCTTTTCCTCGCAACCCCACGCTCCACTCGCGGCTACGTTAGACTCACCACCACCACCACTCACCGCGTCTTACCCTCCCTTGAACACGGCGATGCTCCCTTGGCATCCCCCTTGCTTTGCGCCCCACCCTCGTGACCGCCGACTTACCCTCTCCATATCTCGAACGACTGTGCCGGTTGGCCGAGACTCTTCCCCTTTGCCAAGTCTCTCTCTCTCTCTCTCCCCCTCCCTCTTCCTCTCTCTTTCTCGCTCTTTCTCTATTTCTCCCTTACTGACTCGGAAGATAAAGTAATCCTATCCGTTTAAACCTCGTAAATATAAACGTATCTAAGAAACTTTCCGAGGAGTAAAAAAATTGTACGCATGCTCTTGATATTAATCTTACCTTCAAAAGAGAACTTTCACCGTCATCCTATATAGAAATAGAGTTTATTAGAAGGAAAGAAAATGTATATGAGTAAAGTAAAATTCATTTATACAAGTTGTAAATTGAACAATTCACCGTCATACATTTTATTCGATTCCAATAAATCTTTTTCGATGTAGGGGAAGAGATGTCATGAATGGAATGGTATATGATATTTATGATAAAAATGATAATTCGTCATATGCGAATTAATGGGCTAAAAAAACGGTGGCATAAGAAAGTCCTTGAGACACTCATTGTACTTATAACTATGAAAAAGTGTCATATGAATCTACCATTTTCTACATCTTTGATATAATATCGGCTAAGACATAAATATCGGTAGCAATTGACCTTTGCTTATTCAAAGGGTGAAACTTTATTAATGAGCGTTAGTTCAACGACGTAAAATTTTTACTTTGTGAGACGTGTGTAAAATTCCATGAATGGACCAAGGATCATCGATGGACCCGTCATTTATGGCGGATACACGATTTAATACGTACAATTTCTATCATTTCACTTGCTATTAAATGGATAAACTCGAATACTATGGTGGTCGGTTGAAATATCCTTTATATTATTAAGTCATTAATTTAATAAAGCCGAGATAATTCATCCATCAAGTCAGGCCATTCATAACATCCGTAGGTGTCATGACTTCTAAATAAATCTGCAAGACTTTCCATTTTGGAAGGTTTAGACCGTTTTCCCTGAAATGATTCGATCATCACATCTCCCTACACAAGTTAGATTGAAAAATTTAATCACCCCGTCGAGACAAGATATAAAAATTAAAAGAAGGGATTGAACGAAAGATTATTAAATTTCTTTAGAACAAACTTATTGAATAGATTATTTTACTGCAACAGTATAAAGACTGGAGAGCACGTATAGATACATATAATTTGTTTAGTGTGTGAATAGAGATGCGAATTTTCGCGATGAGAAATACAATAAGGATAAAGTGTTCATGCAGATAGACAGTAAAGTTCAAAAACCTCTAGTGAATTGCTGAAATAGAGCGAATCATTTTCGATCTGCAGCTGTATGTCTTATTCCTACTATCTGTTATATGTCACCTCATATTAGACGGTCAAATAGCTCACAGGCAAGAGATCAACCAGTAGAGCTATACGTACATGGGTGTATATATATATGTGTGTGTGTGCGTGTGTATATATATGTATATTGCGAGACGGAGTGGATTGAAGTGGGACGATGAGGAGGAAGCACTTTACCATTTCATAGGGCCAGACCAGGCAGTATTCCGAGACTCTAGAATGGGGATTGATAATAATGGCTGGACCAAGGGATCCGTAATGACCAAAGTCTGATATGTAGCACCGCGGAAAACAGGAATGTCCTCATTTCCGTCGTGTCCGCGAATGAATTTACGCTCCTGTACATACCCGGTATTCGTCCCAATAAACATAAGAAAAAAAAAACCTTTGACGTTCTTACGAATTCAGAACTCACAATTGTTCAATTCGTGACAGAAATGAAAAAACAACACTGATAAAAATAATAATAAAACACAATACGCGTCAAGCTTATTATTATTATTATTTCTTGCTTGCAATTAAAACAAAAATTAATAACGGACTAACTTATTCAATCTTCCTCCATGAACCATCATGAATAAAGTAAACTTCAATAAATCATTTTCTGTGCATGGTCTAGGAATCGATTTAATAAGTCAGATCCACACACGCTTTCGATCGAATGTATCGAAACGTTCAAATGAGAAAGATGATAGAACACTGAGGCAAGAGAGGCAAATATCGGAATCAGAATTTTGGGAATAAACGGTGCAAGTTCGATAACGATATACATACATATATGTACTCTATGCACACTTTATGTTGACGCTATTCATACAGTGTGGTTATATTGAGAGATGACTGAAGGTTCGTTTGTGTGCATATATAATCGGGACTCGATATATATGCGGGGTGAGGACAAGTTTATATGAGGTATTCCACGTCGAACCGATAGACTCGATATCTTCATCCTCTGAAATTGTATTCCCCATGTTTTATATGGTTGTTATAATTCTAAAGAAGCATGTAGTATTTTTTGAATATTTCTTTGACCAGCCGCTACTTATAATAATGATTAAAAAGAAAATTATACGAAACTGACGAAACAAAAGGTTACGCACAATTTCAAAACTGAAAAAAATCACGAAAATTCTGAGCTCAACATCAATATTTTTAATACCGTATACCAGAATGGGTCAGATAACTTTTTTCGACGTTTTTTATTACTTACTCGAATCATACTTCGAATAATTCGAACCATACCTTGGATCACTGTGGAATATGATTTAAAAAATTTTCATACCTGACTAAAGTTTTTTCGGATTTTTCAAACAGGACGTTCAAAATTCGAAAAAAATTTAAAAAGTTCACCTAAAAAGCCTTTGGTAGACATGATAATTCATAAGCCCAGAGTGGGCCTGGGCCTGCAGCCTTTTTTCGATCATTTGAGTTCGAGAAAACTTGAAAAAAATATCGTAAAAAAATGGAATCAAGCCAACTCTGGAATGTAGCTTATAAATGTTTACATCTACCTCATATTATTTGTGATTTTTTTTTTCAAAATTCTTAGTTACGTACTTATTCCACTGCACGTTTTTTAATTCAGATGCTTTGGAATTGAGAAAATCTTGTTTGAAAAATCTGAAACAATTCTGAAAGAAATCCTGTCAGATATCAATATTTTTAAACAATATTCCGCACGTGGACTAACGCACAGTTTGAATTATTCCAAGTATATTTCAAATCAAAATAAAATATAAAAAAATAGAAGCGAGAGCTAATCCACTCTGTTATATAGCTCAAATTTTTTTTACACATAACATGGAATTGTTTTGAGTTTTCTCAAATCTTTGAAATTGTGCCTGACTTTTTCGTCAATTTCATTTAATGTCTTTTTTTGTTAATGTATTTTTTTAGTACTGTATACTTGTTGGGCTTGTAACAACCATATGATAAATTGGGAATCAAATCTCAGAGGGAGAACGTCACGGGCCTGTCAATTCAACGTGGAATGTCCCATATGTGTATGTATGTATGGCCTCGATGCATTCGCGCATTTACCGAGGGGACGTGATGCTCTCGCCGAGAGAGGAAGGACGAGATGCAAGGATGTGTAAGGATGCGTTGCTTTGCAGGTAAAGGAGAAGAGTAGAGGTAGAATGCGATGTGGTTTCTCTGCCCCCCCCCCCCCCTCCTCCCTCCGCGATCAATACTCAACAACCTAGCAACTTATATATATGTACATATATATAGTATGGATGTATAACTACATGCACAAGTGTATTCGGTAGCTGTGGTGTACACCGTAAAAGGGGGGTAGTTGGTAGAAATAGGGGTGGAAACATCCCCAAGGAGCCGATAGAAACCCGTAGTACTGTGAATTCCACCTCTTCTATACGCCTCTCTCCCTCTCTGATTCTCCTCCCTTCTCCCCAACCCCCTCAGCGATCCTCTCGCTGTTCGTGCCACTGAACAACCCCCTCCCCCTTCCGTAGTCTCTCCGCGATCTGTAGATCTCAACTACGAATACTAGAGAGAGCTCTCTTCTCATTTCTATTCCCTATCTCTCCAACTCTCCCAGTCATTTGCTCTTTGCTCATCTTTTCTCTCTCTCTCTCTTCCTCTTTCATCCATCGACCATGAGACTCAAGTCTCTCATGTACTCGAACGCCCTTATCTCGAAGCACTCTCGAGGAAAAATTGATACGTCGGAGAGATTCCGTGAATGAGAAAAAAACAGGGATCGAACTGTTTGAGAAACTTTTAACTTTTTTTCTTATATATGTATATATAAACAAAGCTAATAGTATACTATCAACTGAATACTAGAGAATCGCCGTTTTTTCTTATATTCGTATTCGTTTGAACGTTTTATTTAAAAAATTGGGATTCTTCGACGGAAAAAACTTTTTTGTACTCCTCATACTAGAAATCTCTGCTAATATCAGAGGTCAATTTTGGAAAGTTAAGTTTGGAAGAAAATGAGCTGATTTAAAAAAAATATTTCCACTGGACTTTTCCAGCATTAAGACTCAAGTTTCATTTGTTTCAAACTTTTTGGGGGATGGGAAAAGCGAACGCTTAAACGAAAGAGAGTGCGTGAGAGTGAGAGAGAAACGCACCTACCGAGTTTATTACGAGAATTCACAAATGAATGAAGGAAGGATGATGGAGTGCGTTAAAAATAGGATTTGTTGAAGAATGTTGATTCTTTTCGTGTTGTGTGGCAAACGTTGCTCTGGCAGAAGGGAAAGACTGAGAAAGAGACAGAGAGAGCGAGAAAATGACTTCTACGTGTAAGGGAGCTGCTCTGTTGGCCACTCCACCGGTAGGGTTTCATTCATGAAACGTGTTTTATTGTTTCAGGCACAACGCGAGACCGGAGCAACGCGAAGAGGCCGGATAATAGCGCGCGGAGGAACCGGAAGGCATAAACCCTCGACGTAAAAGTGCTGCTCTCTCTTTCTCTCCCTCTCTCTTTCTCTTCACTTTGATCACATTTTCGTACATCGGAGAAAATACCCGAGCGCCACCATGAATGTTACTTTAAATAGAAGGACATTGCAAGGAAAACCTTCCTCGAACCTTTCTGTGATCGAGAATCCCCACAGAAGACCGGCGTCTCCATTCAAATGAGTAAACAAACATTTGCCTTAGTCGATAAAAATCCTCCATACTAGAAACTTACAAAATGCTTCCTCGCAAATTTATCGACATTTACGACGATTCCTCTATGAGAAAAAGAATGTTCAACTCTCTTGACTTTGTCACAGAGTCAACTTTGTGACGACAGCAAAATTGCGAGGAAATACCAAGCAAATTTTTAATTTTCAACATTTTACGAATTTCGAAATTTTTGAAAAATATTCGATTACATAAAATCATGACATGACTTGATCGATGCCACGCAGATAAGTAAGGTGGTCCACATGCGACTCTTGGCGATCATTGGCGTTAGTGAAAGCAATGAACGCTTTCATTATCTGGTACGGTGAGCGCATCGCTGGCTGGCTGGCTGGCTGGCTGGCTGGTCCATAATATCGCTAAGTGGGAATTCATCTTATCAGAGTGTGGTGATTTCCTGCACGGACACAAACGATTCCGATTTCTTAGAGTATTTTAAAAAGCCTGATTTAAATTTCTTCGCAGAATAAATGTTGGGGAAAAGCGTGCTTTGTATGAGGAAGCGTAATGAAGAAACAAAATGATACTGGATAAAAAATATTAAATAATTGCTTTAGAAATTAAAAGAAATAGTTACATCGAATAAAAATAAATTAATAAAACATTGCAATCGATAAGATTTAAATTGAACGAAAGTACTATTTACATGTAAGTTGCAGCGATGATTTTTCTCGATACTCTCGATGTTATTTGCGAAAAAAAGTTTGTTTTCCATTGCATCTACATAAGACATCGCCACGCCCCGTCATATAGTGACCCTCGACTTCAGTCACCACCTATTCGCAACCCTTAGTTCTTCCCCTTTCCAGCATGTGCCCTTGCGACGCATCCGCCTCCTCTGCATCGGCAGGGCTGACCAAAAGGTTCTTTCGTACTGTCGAAGGGACAAAAATTTTACTCCCTCGGACCTAAAGCGCTCTGGACAGGTCGATCGGACGCGATCCGCTTTAATAAAGATATTCAAGCAGTACTCGATACACGAATGTACCTATACCTCTATTACACATTGATCTAAAAAAAACCAAACACCATATATGTACGTTTTTAAGTCAAAAGATATTTATCGATCTTTTTACATCGATTTTATTTATTTATTCATATCCGATTTTTTTGCTATGAAATATTTTTGTAGCTAATGCTCGATGTGCGATATGCCAGATCATATTATAAATAAATTTTAAGTAGCTGAGTTGTTGAATTGACGGAAAAATAAAACAAGCAAATAAAAATATAATTTCATCAAGGGCTCGTAATTTTTATTAATTCACAGTGATTATCAGAATCAATATATTAAAGTGACAAAACTGTAATTAAAAACTAAGTTCATCCAAGTACAAATTTTTACCGATAAAATGAAAAAATGATGAAAAAATGGTATCGACAATATTTGTACGATGAGATAAACTATAGTATACACCTCATCTTCGTTCATCGTAATATTTAATAATAATGTTTGTTAGATCAATGGCAAAACTGGAACAAAAACTAAATTCGTTGATTACAAAATTTTTAGTGACAAACGATAAATATAATATTTCCTAAGCAGCATCAACCTTTTATCATTATTGTATCTTTGATATTAACAATAAACAAAATTTGCGGAAATAAAAAATGAAAAACGAAATAGTTCATACACAACGTAATCGGTGAATATTTTCTCACGACGCCCAAGTTTCTGCGATATAGCTTTTATAATAATTTTTCAAGCGTCAACCCCAAAAAGTAAAAAATAACGGCGGAGCACAGAATGAAAAAGTGCGATGTGGTATGGGTAAAGAGTGCGAGGCAAGAAACCAAGCTTTCCAATTAGCATTCTTATTCGCGTGCAGTGCTCTGGGCAAGAGGAACGTCTGGCATTCTGGACTACGATACGAGAAAGCGCCAGAATAAACCGCGCGATAAAACGTACGCGAACACCCGTGCATTCAAACAAACACGTACACACAAACTTCCGCTCTCTCGCCTCCTTTTCTTCCTTTTCCTTTCACTGGGCATTTTTTTATTTTTCATTTTTATTTTTCACTCCCGCTCTCGCCACGTGTATCTCGCAAGCACCCAAGCACCCTTTCACCATCTCTCTTTCTCTCCCACCTATGATCCAGAGTCAAAAAGCGGTAAAGTAGAAACGGCTGAAAAACACGGCCAAGGAGAGTTCATAAATGTGCAGAACTCACGGTCCATGACCGCACACTGGCTATCAACCTTTTTCGTACTTCTCATGGTACTGTGGCCTGTGGCGGTTCTCAGAAAGCCACGGAAAACAAATTAATAAGTCTCACACGAGAGTTTCCAGTGATGGAGCACACCGAAAAATAAATAAGACGAATAAATTTTTATATTAAGAAAAAATCGATTCATGCAGCTACTATAATTCTTCGACAAATATTATTATATTATAATTGAATATTGAATTATTGTTATCACTTTAATTAATTAAAAGGAAAGAAAAAAGTTGATAAAAATAATATTTACATATAGCAAAGGTTTGACTGTCCTTATAGCAAGAACAATAATTACAGATTTTTCATCTTTATACACGCGAAAACTTCCGCGTATAACAGCAAAAAATAAAATAAATACAATCAACTAAACACTATGGTGAAAAAAAAAATGAGAATTTTATTAACGTGTCTGAAAATGACAATTTATTATAATTACTTACTTCAAAGAGCAAAGTCAATTCAGAAACAAAATAATTTTATCATTTTTATTTATGACAAATTTATGTAGAAAAAGGGTTGTCAAAAGTATTATTTGAATCGAAAACAGTTGAAACAGTTGAAGAAAGTGAAAATTCTCCCATGCAACTCGACAAATATACACGCACATACACACAAACAGTCGTTTAAGTATCGTCCGTTATCCAGAAAGCCGGCGATATTTTTACGGTGTTACTGCGGCTTCAAAAAATTAGTAAGTAGTTGGCTCTCGAATTTTGTGGTATAACGAGTCTGTACTATTAGTCTTTGGACATTTCGCTGCCCATACATATATGTATATCGTGCATGGCGACAAGGATTGCCGATGTGAGCCCGCTAATTGTTTAATTATTTCTTTACCGAGTTTATTTCGTTGGATTATATCCCTGGCAAGTTTTTCATTTTTTATCACATACCGCATCTCCACTCGCGTCCAAGAGCATACATAGAGAGAGATGCCCTATGGGCTTGCGGGCTCGCTAATTGTTTACGAAGCCCCGCGGCACCCTTTATATCGTCACCCTCGCCCTGTTTTGTTCCAAGATAATTAGGAGACGCATTTTTAATAGAAGCTAATATTCAACGGAGAATATTTTTGTTGGGCGAATTTCTTTCAACCCTTGTTTATGACCTTTTTCCACACCACCGTTACGACACATGGGAAAAATATACGTAAATCGTGATACATCGAAATCATCGAAATTGTAATAAAATTAAAAAAATAAAATTATGTTCAACTGGAAAAGTTTTCATTTCTTGCAGAAAAAATCATAATTGGTACAAGTCAAAGAGAAAAAATATAACTTTTGTAATGTTGTTCATACTTAAAATGTTTAAATATTGCTGTCAAAAATTGGAGCAATAAAATTTTACGTTTTTTAGTTTGAGAAAACTGTGGTTAAACATTGCAAAAGTATGGGCTCGTACAAATTTCATTCGTTTTTTACCATCTAAAAACTAAGATATCAATGAATCAATGTTTGCATAGTTCAGTCACTAAAAAATTTGAAAAAAAAAAAAAACGTCATCTTCAGGAAAAGAAAAAATATTATTTATTATTTTTTGCCCGGCTATATGTTTGCGATGCATTTTAATGCAGTGACTACTTATAAGTATTGATATAACTGAAGTATATACTGGTGCTATTAAAATATAATAACCGTCAGCTAAATTTGTCCTAATGGTCGTATCTCCTTAAGGAAATTTTTTAATTCCCGATTTGTTGCTGCTTTTTTGCCTATATGATTTTTTTTTTTTACGACTCATTTGAATTCTGCGACTACGCATAAGTAGAAAGCAGCTGGACCAACGGAAACGCTGTCTCTTGCCATCAACATCTGCTAGACCGGTTCGCGGGTCATCTCGAGCAATGTCCAGTTTGGAGAGAAATTGCTATAAGCGCGAGACTATTCGTGGCATGATTGTCCGCACTATATAGAGACTGGTCCATCATTGTCCCACTGCCCCGTTTCAACGGGATGCTGGAAAACCAGATCCGGAACTATATACATATGTATATGCCTGTGTGTGTGTGTGTGTATACATAGCGAGAGAGAGGGAGAGAGAGAGAACTTGTGCTGCCTGCTGACCAGTTCGAATAGGGAGAAAACACACTGACCATCACGTTCCACCCCTTGTACGTGAATAGGGGACGGACTGGTTCCATCCAAGCCAGCTATTACGTGTGTGTTATTCTTTCTTTTTTTTTTCGTCATCTCATTTTCATAAACTTTCTTCGTCAGGAGACGCGACAATGCAGAACAGTCTGGGCTGTGAACGATTCGGTGGTGGATGGTGGTTACTGTCAATTTTTTCCGTTTACCTTTTATTGCTGTTAAATGAAGGGGGTAAAGTGGTGAGTGAAAAAGTTATTAACCGTGATATGGTTAAAGAAAAAAAGCAACTTCTTTACGATGGTTAAATTTGTTTCCGTTAAATTGGAAAGTTTCCTGACTTATCGATACACACAAAAACTACCCTTATCAGAGCAGACGCGACGAAACTTGAGGGAGCTGAGCGTAGGTGGCTCTGCCGAGCAATCTGCCAAGAGGTTCGATCAATAGCTTCTTTCCTATACCCTCAATTCCCAAGGGAGGCTTAACTTCAAAATGAAAGCCTACGCCATCTCTCAGATTTTAGACCGGATAACGCGATTTATCATTCGAAATTTTCATTTCACTTAGGAACGAAGATTTAAATAATTGAGCTGCAGCCACTATACATTAAAACCGACTTTATACAACTTCATGGCCAACAAAGATTCAGTATTGTTAGATCTACTTTTTACCATTAGGAAATTCTAATTAAATAAATAAAATTTATTTACAAATTAAGAAAACAGTATTAAAGCAATATCCTTTCAAAGTTTATTCCATAACTCCATATCGTATTTTTATTAAATACGTAATTTTAGTAAGTATTTTTCTCAAGACCTAATGTGTTGAATTAATTGAAAAATGTAATTTAAAACATATGACTAAAACGATGAGGTATTTTTTGTTCAATGTAAAAAGAAAATTGAGACAAGTTTTGATTATTTTCATAACATAAGATAGATAGATTGACACAATACGAAAAAATCATAAAAAATTTGATAAATATTTGTCCTTTTGTTCCTTTTGCATTATTTATAATTGTTTTATCGCAATATCATTACAAACGGTTATAATTTTTTCCCTCCGATAGTATTCCCACTTTAGTGCGAAACAACAGTGTATGTCTTGGACAAAACAGTCAGAGCCTCTAGAACCCGCAGTAGATCATTCCCTCGGCGTTCAGACACCCGGATTACCAAGCTCGAAGGAAAGTTTTCGAGCTTTGTTTGCGACAGCCGCTAAATCTTACCCAATAAGCAAAATTTCGTGCCTGACTAAGAGATTCTCCATCCTCAATTTTCTCAGCTGAATGGCAGGGAACTCTCGTAATTAATTTCTAACGAAGTCAGTCAATCTTAAGTCGACGACATCTGCCGCTGAAGGAATCCATTAGTAGGCTTATATTAGGGAGATGCGAGAGAAACGTCTTTCATGGGTTACTCGCGGATATTCTCGTTCACCAAAAGGGAAGGAAGACAGAGAGAGAAAGAGATTCATAAACCATTGGGGGTTCGGAGGTTCGTGCTTTTGTCTGAGATAATAAGCCACCATTGTTAGGATAGGTGGCAGATCGACGTCCAACTAGTGGAGCTCCTTACTGTCCATTTATGCCTTCTCCAGGCAGATCCTCCGTCTATCAAATGTATATATGTATATAGCGACTGGACCAGGAATTTCGAAGATAAGAGCCCGGGGATTCTAATCGTTGAACCTCCCTCCCGCATGACAGACGCGCCTCCTCTCACGTATCACGTATCAACCCAAACCCAAACGTATCTTATCGCCTTATACGCGCAACGAAAACTGTATATCTTTCACCGCGTCCCACGCTCTCTCTCCCTCTCTCTCTCACTCTCTCCCCCTCCCCCGCTCTCTCTCTCTCTCTCTCTATCAATCTACCTTTTTCGCTTTGGGAATTTTCGGGGAGAGCGTGGAGGGCGATCAACGATGTAATATTCTACGTCACGTCCGTAAGGACCCGTCGTCATGTCAAAATTTCCAAATGACCTCTCAAAGTCATTTCTCTCGATAAAAATTACTCATTCATTAATAATGGATAAGTATACACATTTGTAAACTTCGTAGATTCTTCATTAGCTTCATTAGTTTCATTAGCTGCTACGTTAAAAATACTAAATTAGTTGATATAAATAAGTTTTCAATGAATCAAATACGTATTATTTGAATTTCTTTGTCACTTCATACTCCATTCGATATTTATATTTATTTATTTATTTTAAGGAAATCCCTCTGACAAAGCTACAAATTGGGCAATTATAGAACAGAGAGAGAATTTCAAGTATAGAGAATTTCAAGAGTTACATCAGGTCTGGTTGATAATCAGAATTTTTTTCTACAAATATACCATATATGATTTTAACCCTTCAAGGGCACACGGGGTCATTCTGACCCCACGTTTTTTTGTAAAATAGTGCAATTCGCGTTACGCAACTTTGACTTGAAGCATGTTTTTCAATAACTAAAATTTGTCTTTTTAAAAATCGAACTGTGCGGCCTTAAAGTTGACCAAAAAGTGTTACCAAAAACGTCCTAACCATTGTTTCCAAAAGAGTGTATACTTTTTGAGATACTTTGAGCCAAAAATCGCTTGGGGTCAATTTGACCCCATATGGACGTTATCATTCGCTACGTAGATATACCTTTGGAGGGCTAATACTTCTAATGTGAAAGTTTTGAGTTGATAAGGGTTTTTTTTAATTAAATTTGCTTGATTTAAAATCAATTTCATTTCATCCCTAAAGCACCTAATTCCATTTGAATAAATCTGTTTTTCACAGCGTACCAATTATTTTCAACAACGAACCCATTATTGCACTTATTATATTATCAGAATTTACTAATATATAGCACGAAGCTTAAACGATGCAATTGGCCGATTAGTGTGAGCGAGATCAATTTTGGGAGGGACTCCAATAATTGTACTCGTGATTAGTTTAACCTCTTGCCGCTATCTTGACTTTTCTTCATCGCGTCTGCAAAGGAAGCTCCCCTTCTCTCTCTCTCCGCCACTGGGGTGCAGACAGGTCGAAGAATATTCTACGATACAATTAAGGTAAAGAGCGCGATAAAGATAAGAGGGCAAGAGAGAGGGATACCGAAAGGGTTGTAAGGGAAATATAGGAGAGCGTATGCGAATGGGGTGTAGTAGCGATCGGGTTGAGAGAGGCCAACTTATCGACAGATATATATATATATATTTTTAGAGAGCGAGAGAGAGAGAGAGAGAGAGGGGAGGGGAGGGGGCGCAGAATGCGTACAGAGAGTAGAAGAGCCACAGAAAGCAGACCAATCTCTCTACCCCCTCAGGAGCAAAGTTATATCGGCTCGCGATGTGCAGGTCCAAAGGAAGGGGCAGGAAAAAGGAGGGGGCGGCAAAGAGAGGGTTAGGGGGTGAGTGGGTGACCATGAGAGAGGCTCCAGAGGGAGCGACGAAGTTCGGTGATTACCTAGGACTCTCCTAGGAGGGCCGAGGAGTTTCATACTTTGGCCATACTGGCTTCGGTAACCTAACAGTGCGGCAAAGTAACTAAGGTTATACGAAAGGGTGGTGAAGGGAGGAAGGAAGGTTCGCGAGCGGTTCTCCCGATGTGCTCACTTGCTGAGTGCGAGAGGGTTTCTTCTCGGCTGTGGAGAGAGAGCGAGAGGAACATCGGAAGCGTACTCCACCAGTCGATGGGACACACAAGCGACTGCCAAGTTACTCTCTCTCTCTCTCTCTCTCTCTCTCTCTCTCTCTCTCTCCCTCTCTCGTCGAACGATCGGCCTCGTGGGAGGAGAGATCGTCGTGATTGAGAGGACTTGCCCGGAACTTCCTTCGACCTTCCTTCGTCGCGTACTATCGCCTCTCTCCATATCCTCTCACTGACCACCCACTGACGCCACGAGGATGTATACTCGTTCTCTGCCCACGCAAGAACAAATTAAATTAATAATCAAGAATAAGAGTCCCTTTGGAAATCAATTGCCAGGCACTTGGAGCTAATACGAAGTACGAAAATGATTCCAAAAGATGTATCGTATATGTATCATGAGCCCATATAAAAAATACTGCGACGGGTATTGCGATAACTTCTTAGCTTTATCAGTATGTCAAAGAGTCCGCGAGAGTTTGATCGAAATTTTTATTAATTTATTTTTCATTTGTGGAAATGTATATGCGTCAATATTTATGTAATATTGTACGAGGTTATTCGATTTTTCAACACTTTTTTGAGCAACTTTGCTATACCCGTAATTCGTAATATAAGCGTTGTCGAATGCTATAAATAATCCAAGAAAAAGCATCTCAATTTATAAATCAATTATTGGATTCTTGGGGTTGATGGAGAGTGTGCCATTATTGCTCGTATATAATCGAGAAAATAATTTATGTTATTCCAAGCCTATTTGAATTGTGAAAAAAAAAAAAACAATTTATTTACATAATTGGACCACGTTAAAAATGTCACAATTATGGTACCAATGAAAATTCTATTTCTATTCATTTTATAAATTCCAATTATCGATTCAGAAATTAAAAGGACAGAATATATCGACATTTCATCAAAAATCTAGGAAATATGTGCAATTTTAAGTAAATTTAATTCTATACATTTTTTATTGAGCTTCTTGAAAATCCTCATTCGCCAAGGACGATAAAAACCGATGAAACATTTCTTATACGAGTTCCACGAAGATCCTTCGAGAGGGACCAAAGTAACCACAAAGCGTGCGTAGCGGAGCCTCAAAGGACCCCGAAATATATAACTCAATAGAGCCGGTTAAGACTGATGTCTATATAGAAGTGACTCCGAAGTGGTTCTCGGAGAGTTTCGTCAACTTGACGAGACCCTTTCGCGCGATACTCTACGTCAGACACATACATACCTATGTAGCCTTATTGCCATATAATATATCATCACTATCGAAATTCTCTCGCACGAAAATATTCACCAATGACAATTAATGTCTACCATGAGTTGAACCTATTTATGGAACAACCAATCGCAATCGTCCTGCAATTGATGACCGACATGAATGTAATCTAAAGGTAATTGCGAGAATTGGTGTCGTATTTTTGCGAGTTAAATTCAAAGCAACATCAACGAATTATTGACGATTGAATCAATCATCGTTCTCTTCATCACTAACAAGGTCAATTATTATAATTATAATAATCATTATAATTATTTCAAATTTCTTGTCAGAAATCACTCCAATCAATAGCGGTCTTGGATAATAAAATCCTATTTATCAAAGTAATCATAATAATGAATGTAACAATTGTCACCAGAAAAAAACGAATTTATCAAGTGAATTACATAAATATGTTTTTATCAGTGTATTCACTGAATTTCTCAAGATTATCCACACAGTTTATTAATTTCAATGAAATAAGATGTATCTAAAGCTTCACATTTTAGTTATATTCAAAACTATTTTAATTTAAATGAATATGCGATGAAAATACACTTTGTGTCGTTAGGGTATTTAAATTAATATTTTTCTCCATTTTTCAGAACATATAGCGAGTATGAATAATTTAACATCGACCGATTCGAGGCTTCGTGCCTAAAATTTTCCGACTCTCCTAAGATGGTTCTTCCCAAGTCTCCCCCTTTGCCTTCCAGCATGGGGGCTTACATAGGCGCGGGGGGGGGGGGGGGGGGGGGGTGATTCGACCCTTCTAGAAATTGCATCTGGTCGGCCATACTTTTCCATAGTACAATTTCGCTTTCATCATACACACTATAGGAGCGAGTGAGGCAGCATGATATATATATATGGACCATCGGGGGCTTCGGAAGTTGGGGTGGGAGAGCCAGAGGACGAACATCTCGGCAGCTGAGATTCTGAGTTGGATGAAATGGACGGCGCAACCCAATCAACCCCTCTGGCGCGCTTCATCGTCTTACCCTTCCGCGAAGCCAAACTTATCTTCCTTGTTCATGTCCTGAGGGCAATTGTGAGCGCGCTATCTCATCTGTATACGAAGAAAACTCTCGAAACTCTGCAGCCCAAAGAACCTCCCCCCCACCTCACCTATCTCCTTGTTCGATCGTTATAGAGAGAATACCAGACGAATCTTTATATGGGTTAAAGTTGCGCGAAAAGGGAACGACTGTATTTATGTCGCAATGTTTATTTACCAAGAATGCTTTGAGCCAAATTAATGATAATTTTATATTATTGATGCGCCTTAAAAAAAAACAAAAGTGGCGCAAGATAAATAAATGGAAACCAGTGGGAAATTTGAAAAAAAAAATGGAGAGAAGGGTATCTGCTTATGTTGAGCGGACACATCCCTCAAAATAATCAAGGAAAGAATGCATTGTACAATAATGAGCTTCGTTTGAATACTTTTTCGGATTCTTGTGTACAAAATTACAGAACGGTCGTGCTAAATACACAACCGTTAGAAATATCTAACTTTTGGCCCGAGTGGCAGGATTTTTGCTGATTAGAAAAAATAACGTTTTTTTCATATCATATAAGAATAAATCGTGAAAATGAAGCAAGTATGAGGCAGGGAATAGCCGTCGTAATAGCGTGATTAATTTAAATGTTGTATCAAATTTTTAGGTACAGAACTAAAACTAAATATGTAACTCTTGAAAGTAATTCGCTTCGCTTAATTTAAAAAAATGATATTATTTTTCTATAACAAAATGCTAAATCGATACTGAGCTACATAACTGCATGAAATGATAGTGATAGTGCTAAACAATATCGGCACAAGCCCAATAGCATGAGATTATAATACTAGAAATTGCATGATCCATTTTACGACCGATGATACTTCTTCATTAAAATGATAAATTTTCGGTCACCCATGAAAATGCATGGATACGTTTTTTAATCATGTACGACGATTGTTATGAGAGGTAAGAAGTTATTGATTTTATCGAATATCCCAATTTTCACCCAACTTTATCCTACATATAATATCAACCAAGATAGAGCTCTAAAAGCACAAAGTGTACTTGAGGTGAGAAAAGTTGGGGTGATCGGTCTAGTTACTATGGATCACCCTAACTTTTCTTGCCTCAAGCAGGGCTTTGTGCTGCTATATCGATCGACCATCTTCGTTAATACAGTCAAACTACCAATAACTTCCCTCGAATTAAAAATTCTATTTTCGATTCATTTAAAATTTCCCACCGTCTTCTCCCATTACGCGCTAATTTGTACCTCGAAAAGCGGTCCGAGTCATATAGCGAGAAGAAATTAGACTTGTAGAAATTCGTCAAACACAAACTATTAAATATTGAAAGTTTCGCTGTACATTGAGGTAACGCGATTTTCATCAACATTTTTTTCAAATTTGAACTCTTATCTAAAAATATGATTGTTTTTGAGAAAAAAAATGATATCGAAAAAATATATATGCATGGAGAAAAAAAAAACTTTGCGATCACTTGAACGATTGGCTGATTGGAGAATGCAATTTTGAAGCCATTTTATCGTAACTATCACTTTGTTCAGAGGTGGGAGGTGGGAGAGCTTAAATTGTCAATATGTTGTTATATATATATATATATTTATACGTGTGCTATCGCAGAGCCCGAAAATCTCAACGAGTCCAATCACCTACGACGTGCATTCCCGATAATCGTAAAATTTCCACGCGAGAGTTTTCTCGAAAAAAAAGCATCGTCGAGTCTCACCTGTGGCTACAAGCAAAACACTCATATATACAGTTGGCAATTCAATCTTCGTAAAAGGTTCGTACTTTAGCAGAATAAAGTGACGAAGCCACTCTCGCGAACAGACGTTCGTAACTACACATCATGCATGTGGATACATTTTAGCGAAGCTTTGGACCAAGTTGAAATTGTTCAGAAGGTAAACCTTGGAGTATATTCTGGAAAATTTGTTGCTGTTGACGACAGCACTTAACCAAAGTGTTCCATGTCGTCTGCATAAAGCGATACGTGTACGATTCCTGAGCACCCAATATTGCTTTGAAATTACGTTAAATAATTTATGGCAAAAATATACTGGGTATTGGTATGGCTGTGGAAGGATTAACTGATGCTTTTTAAAAATAAAATTCTTCAAATGAATGTAAAATTAATAATTTCATTCAATTTCATTGCAATATGACAAATTTTTGTTACAATTGACTTTATCCAATTCCAACAGATTAATTTTAGTTGGTGTGCTTTGATCAATTTTAGATATAAATTACATTGATAATAATGATAATAACCGAACGATGAAGTCTGCATAAAGCGATACGTGTACGATTCCTGAGCAGGCAATATTGCTTTGAAATTACGTTAAATAATTTATGGCAAAAATATACTGGGTATTGGTATGGCTGTGGAAGGATTAACTGATGCTTTTTAAAAATAAAATTCTTCAAATGAATGTAAAATTAATAATTTCATTCAATTTCATTGCAATATGACAAATTTTTGTTACAATTGACTTTATCCAATTCCAACAGATTAATTTTAGTTGGTGTACTTTGATCAATTTTAGATATAAATTACATTGATAATAATGATAATAACCGAACGATGAAGTTGCCAAGATTTATAAAGCATTTCGAGGCTGCGTATATCCCCAGTGAGCAAGGAGTATTATCACGCGACATTGCCTCGCGTACAATATTCTCCCGAATGTTAAGGAGCTCGGAGGAGGGGGAGCTAAAAGTTTGTGCAGCGAATCGTTCGTGTCTGAGCATCGATAGTACTGAGAGCGCTTCGTACGATATAATGTGCATATATATATACATATATATATGTAAGCGCGTGCTGGTCCACCCGCCTTCTCGCTGTAGCCATCCAATTTCCTTAATATTCCCGTCGAAGGGGTCCTTCCGGTCGAACGGCCTAAGGATTCCTGGGATGCCTTCGGGGCCGTACCAAAGAGGCTATGCCGACTCAGCATCAAGTATAAGAGAGACGATAGACTTGTATTAATTTCATATCCCTTCCGTCGTCTCGGAGCGCGAGATGACGGAAGGGAGGGCCTTCGTCAATCATCTATTTATTGCTAGCGCTCAATCTCGACCGATTTTCTTCTGTCTCTCTCACTCTCCCTCTCCCGTTTTTCACCCTAATACTAACAGAAAGCCCTTTTGGAAACAAATCCTTGCTCGTTGCTCGTTATCGCAGAGAGAAGACGATTTCATTCGGTTAATAATTTTCTCAATATATGACATCGTTGAAGACAAAATTGTTCTGTAAGTCATCAAAAGACTCTCATTGATTTATTATCTTTCTGATAACTTGAATTATGGGTATGGACATAGACTTTTTATTAGGTCATGATTTGTTATTTTTCTTTTGTTATTATCCGTTAGTTATTAATTCACTATTTATTCAATGTATCAATTTCAATAATAATATTCAAAATTGATATTATTCAATATTAATAATATTAATTTTGAAGGTATATGTTACGAATGATTACACGGTGTATATAGCTGTGCATAATCTGGACATTTATTCTCGTACATAAGGCCTGTACATAATATATGGATTTATTATATATATATATATATATATATATATATATATATATATATATATATATAGGACACGTGTGTATCTTTCTCATGACGGCTATGCAATATAAGTATTTGTATGTATATGTCAGAAAACGTTGAAACTTCGCCCCTGGCTCGCCCGGCCCAACCTGATTTCCCCGACAGGGCCCTGCCTTGGAACCGATCGGGAAAAGAACAACTATTTTATACAAGTTATTGATTTGCAAGCAGTGCCATGACCAGACAAGATATCGAATCTAAACGTTTCTTTGTAAGAACAGATTTTTTATAATTTTTCATAAAAAGAAAACTTCAGTATGTCAAACACATCGGAGATATCGGACTGCAAATTAAAAATTTACTTCCCTCCGAACAATAATAATAATAATATTAATATACGACCAAATAATTTAAATTTAATTTAGTTTAGCGGTGGAATTAATTCATCGGGTAAAAAGTATGTGTGTCAAACATCGATATATCGAACTTTTTCAGTTTCCACCCTTCCACTTTCCGAATGCTTACACGCCTAACATTAAAAGGGCGTATTTAATGTATATATGACACTGTTGGCTCGCATTGAATGCCTGTACCCAAGCATACGATATATATATATATATGTATATATATCGCGTACCTTCAATCGTAAAGGCGTATAATATGTATATAAGCATACATATTGGCCTTGTATAGTTGTGTATAGTATATATAGTATAGTATATAGTCGCGTGTGTATAGTACACACGCGAAATGTGAGTGTAACATACATATGCACTGCCATAAACCTGCCAATGTTGCGTTTGGACATACTATGTTGTGTTTCTGACGCAACTATTTTACCATTTCCATTTACATACATTCAATTCCCAAGTAGCCGGTGGCAATTTGGACATACATGAGACATTCCACGCCAGATCAGCCACCGAAAAAATGACTGTAACTTAATTTTTTTTTTTACATATTGGCTTATCTAAGTACAATAATTTTACCGAATATTAAGTTCGATAATGCTTTATTCGTTGGAGTACACGGAGTTGGTCATTTTTTTTTTTAAATAGATATATCCTAACAATGGTGCATCGTATTGGAAAATTATGAGAAATAAAAGTTGTGTTAATTTACGATGAAAAAATATGTATAAATTTATTGCAGCGGCATAAGCACGTTATTGAAAGAAAAAAAATAATATTATATTTTTTTCAGATCAAAGGCCGGGTCTTCAATTTTTTTGATATTCGGTAGCTAAAATATGAATTTTGTGCAACATTTTAGCATGGGACATCGGGCCGTTTTGAAGTTATATTTTTTTTTATCGGAGTGGTTCAAATGTTTTTTTCCGGTCGATTATGTTTGGCCTTCGTTGTTGCGTTGGCTTGCTGATAAATATTACCAAACATTAGCTTCTTTCTGCGTATTAATACAAATTGATAGCACGGAATATTATGACGTCCGAAAATATAGTCCGGTAAAAATAAATATTAACGTGAAAAAAAAAAATTATAACTTCTAAATGGTCCGATGTCCCATGCTATAATTTTGCGCAAAATTCAGATTTTGGCTGTAGAATATTGAAAAAATTGAATGACCCAGATATATTCCGGCCTTCGATCAGGAAAAATTATAATATACTTTTTTTCTTCCAAAAACAGGCTTATGCCGCTGCAGTAAATCTATACATATTTTTTCATCATAGGTTATGAAAATTAAAACAACTTTAACTTCTCATAATTTTCCAATACGATGCACCATTGTTAGGATATATCTATTTAATGAAAAAATAACCAAATCCGTAAACTCAGATAAATATAAATCTTCTTAATATAAATAAAATAGATTTAAGCTATAGTCAGTTTTTGGGTGATTGATCTGGCGTGGAATGTCTCATGTATGTTGCATTTTTGACACAACTATTGTACCATTTAGATACATTGAATTCCCAAGCAGTCGGTGGTATAATCGGTAGCGTCAGCGGTAGCGTCGCGTAGTTAGGTAGATGTAGGGTCTAGGTTCGAATCCCCCAGTATAGGCAGGAAATTTTATTAGACGGAAATCACGATCCAGCAATAATTAATAAATAATTATGTGTAACAAACGAATTCCCGAGTCATTTTTTTTTCTTTTGGTTTTTTTCGACGCTACTGATATTTTTGTTTGTCATTTTCTCCGATGGGGCCCTTTCGAGGGCTTGGACAGATCATGGCCATGAAGCTGCCCGGAAAGGCATATCAGGGCATGGACTAATCCCCGTTACCCAAACGAGGCAGGCCCAGATCGGATAGCCTGATCATTTAGCCCGATATTAAACAGGGAAGGCAGTCCAGAGGCAGCCTTTTTTCCCTACCAAAATTTCTACACGGGGGCTAGCCGTTTTCAAATCCCTCGAATGATCGAACTCGCGGCCATCAGGTGAATTAGTGTCCAGTTGTGATTCGATGAAAGAGAATAAAATGATTTTTATTAACCAAAGCGTCGTTTGAAACTTGTGAGCAAGAACAACCGCTCGTCTCGAGACGCGATAAGGGTCCAAAACATTGTAGTTATAATCCGCCTAAAAATGCAATAATTATATTTGCTGCAAGCTTTTACATATTTCCTTTCAAAGCAAATTAAATTATGCTGGATGTCTGATGGTTTGCTGGTCCAGCGAGCTATATTTAATACATATATAGAATTATATGTACAACGAGATTCCTTTCGTTTGAATAATGCAATGCGAATGTTTATGGTCACCCCAGGGTGTTAAAACGCTCATCCAGTTCTCATGCCTTTACTTTACGAATTTACGAGCTTATTATACGGAAAAATCTACATAAACCGGGAAAAGAGGAAGAGTTTACCACAGACATATATATGTGTCATTGAAAATTCACGACAATTGCTATAATCTGACAATCACATCTTATTCTGGGGATCTCAGTTTTAAGCTCGTCGTGGGAAATCCTATTCTTATACTTCATAGTAAAAAAAAACATTGAAATCCACGAATGAAACTCACAGATAAAAAAGTATATAAATTTCTTTTTCAGAGTTGAAAAAAATTGTCTATAGGATAAAGCAAGAGTATACGGATAAATATTGATTAGCTGATTAAATAACCATTTTAAATAACTTTTCACCAAAATACTCATAATCAGAACTTATTCCAAAGTGTTTCTATTTACAAAATGAAATTTAACCCTAGAAAGGATAACTGAGGGACAAATGTGCCCCAAGCCAATTTCAAACTTCGCTCCTGAATTATTAGACGACATGGTTTTTGTAGTTCAAACAAATTTTTCCATTCTCTTCCTCGTTAAACAACGGAGAGATTCATTAGTATTATCTAATCTTTTTATTGCAGACAAAAAGGATTGTTAAGTCAAGAAACGGATGGGAGACATTAGGACGCCAGTTAACCCATACAGATGGTAAAAAAATAAATTGTCCGTTCTAGGGTTAAGAAGAGCTCGAAATTTTATACCGTATAAGAGTAGGACGATGAAGAAATGAATTCATAAACGTATGTCGAATAATCGTACATTCGAATGATTGTCGGTTTTGGAATAAAACAAACAATATGAATAGTGACTTGACGAGATAATGAATAAAAATAATTTAATCTTCGAAATACTTGTCGCCAAGAAGGAGCGATGGAATTCGAGGTCCTTCGTGATAACTGCTTTTGGTGCACTCTCATCGTCGTCTTCTCTCGCGGAAATCATAAGGGGCTGCATATATACATATGTATATAGCGAGTGGCTCGCACCCCTCACGAATCTCCGCTTTTCTCCGCCCCCGATCATCCACAACCCCGGGGTCATTCCGAAAGCTAGTTTCTCCGCGGTAGGGTCGCGAATACCACCTTTCCTATAACCCTCCCAACCTTCCTTCCTTCCTTCCAACACCATGCAAGTGAAGCTAAACTATCCGCTGAAGTTGGAATCGGCGTCGTTTCTCCACGAAACGCAACTCCTTTAGCTCCTTCACCTTCTATTTCGTCTGGCAAAATCCTATATATAACACGAAAACTCGTACACTCCAAGTTCCACAATCCCTTTTCCTTCGTAATGCTGACGAGCTTGCACCCATATACATATATTATGGCGTGTCAAAAAAAACTTATAATTGTTTTCGGTGCACCATCACATAACATGTTAGTTTCTAGACGAAGATGAATTTCTGTGAAAGAGCGAAGCCCTGAAACTAAATTGTAGGAGGTCGCTCAAACGAGTTTTTAAATTTAATATTTGTTTAACTGTTAGAGAAATTCCTCTCTCGATAAATGCAAATCTTTGAGTCTGTAGAGGTATGAAAATCCATGTACTAGCCTTATGATTACTGCATCACGAAAATTTTACGTACCATGCAGACAATCTTCATGCTTTGAGTTTTCATACACTTGTTTGAGCAATTATGCATAAACAAGTTTTTGGAGACAATTTTTTTTCTGTGCAATGTGGCCCATATCAGGAAGTAACAGTTCTTTCACTTTTTCCCTCGGGATCATTGGTTGGGACCCTTGGTTCACTAGCTCCGATTTTTTTTTTATTGCTCATTTCCGATAATTCATCTTTCTTACGATAATACGTGAAAATTTCATGTCTGCTGGTGTGGTTAGATCAGAAATAATATTTGAGTGAGAATTTCACGGTATTTTCACGGTTTCAAAATAATTCAATAAAATAATACATGTAAATATTTGAAAGTTTTGGTTTCTGTGTTGAAAGAGGATGGGCTGGTGAGGGGCTCATGTACTTTGAATTGATCAGTTTGGAAACAGCACTTCTTCCAACCCTTGAAAGGGGCCTTCGGATATTACTGATTTCTTTATTCTACATTTCCATTTGTTGTTTATTAGAGCGTTCATGGAAATTAAGCATGATGACATTAATTCAATCAAAAATTTGATTGAATATGTATTTGAAAATGCAAGAGAAAGTTTATTCCGAAACTCACTGATCTTCGTTAAATTGGGGGAGATATTACAAATAATGAAAAACTCATGAAAAATGCCCACCGCAACCCAAATATTTTTTTTTCTTTACAACCGTTTTTTATTTTAACGTTTCAGACAAATTGATGTAAGCCTTTATTAATAACATTCAGAATGGTGTCAATCGTTAATACAATATATATGTGAATCGTCAGCCTGCTTCTAAAAAAATAATGATGGGAATCGATTATTAAAATATTCAAAGTATTGTTCTCGCTGATATCGCAAGATAGACAGATTTTGGAGACAATTTGTTTTTCCGTGCAATGTGGCCCATATCAGGAAGAAACAGTTCTTTTACTTTTTCCCTCGGGATCATTGGCTGGGACCCTTGGTTCACTAGCTCCGAATTTTGTTTATTGCTCATTTCCTAAAATTCATCTTTCTTACGATACGTGAGAATTTCATGTCCGCTGGTGTGGTAAGATCAGAAATAATATTTGAGTGAAAATTTCAAGGTATGTTCACGGTTTCAAAATAGTTCAATAAAATAATACATGTAAATATTTGAAAGTTTTGGTTTCTGTGTTGAAAGAGGATGGGCTGGTGAGGGGCTCATGTACTTTGAATTGATCAGTTTGGAAACAGCACTTCTTCCAACCCTTGAAAGGGGCCTTCGGATATTACTGATTTCTTTATTCTACATTTCCATTTGTTGTTTATTAGAGCGTTCATGGAAATTAAGCATGATGACATTAATTCAATCAAAAATTTGATTGAATATGTATTTGAAAATTCAAGAGAATGTTTATTCCGAAACTCACTGATCTTCGTTAAATTGGGGGAGATATTACAAATAATGAAAAAGTCATGAAAAATGCCCAACGCAACCCAAATAATTTTTTTTCTTTACACCGGTTTTTTATTTTAACGTTTCAGACAAATTGATGTAAGCCTTTATTAATAACATTCAGAATGGTGTCAATCGTTAATACAATATATATATGTGAATCGTCAGCCTGCTTCTAAAAAAATAATGATGGGAATCGATTATTAAAATATCCAAAGTATTGTTCTCGCTGATATCGCAAGAAAGATTATCCATTTTTATTCATGTTGTGATTAGTCAGTTGTAGATAACATTGGGTCGACGGAGAATCACGGCGTTCTGTTATTTTTCGAGTTTTCGAATTTGACTCTTTGCGCGGGTTTGAGTTATGACACTGTTGACGTCGACTAAAAATTATTATATCTGAACATCGCCCATTGGTTGGACACATCCAGCTTCCGAAGGATCCACACAGAGGATTATTTTTTTCAGTAAATATTAATATTTTCACTTACGGCTTCGAACGCCTTTACAGAGGCTCAAACACCAATCTGACCACTTGACTTCAAAATCAAACGCAGCACGACACTCCGCGTTTTCAGTTGGGGGTTAAAATATACTTTTCAAGTCTTTTTTACTATACGGTTAAGGTCCAGCACACACGCTGCTGCGCCCGATAGAGTAGACTTTATAGCGTTGGAACGCCTTCAACTAAATTTTCAACTGACAAATATTTTTCTGTAAAATACCCAATTGAAATCAGTCTCAATGCTCGTGTTCGTTCGTGCTCATGCAGTCTCAATGCGTGTGCGTGCAAGCCACCTTGGTTTTCTGCAATTTTTGTTCAGATCTCCAACTAGTGTCTTATTATTTTATGCTAGTTTGAATTATTCGAAAAAATGGGATGATCTTTCCAATTTTCGTAAATTTCCAGTTATCCAGCTAAAACTTTTTGTACAAATAGACTATGGGACAACGTTACTTGGTATTGAGTTTGGCGAAAATCGATTTAGGTGCTCAGGTTTTATGGAATTTTGAATTTTTTTAATTTTTCGAAAAGAATCTATTTTCGCTGTAACTCTTGACAATGTTTAACAATCGAAGCGAAACAATTGCTGCGAAATTTGGCTAAGAGACAAGGATAGTTGACATCAAGCTTGGCAAGAATTGACTAACAATGAAGGGTTTAGATTTTACAAAATTATGAAATTTACTAAATGTTCTATTTTTTAAAAAATGGCGTGTTCCCTCAAGATTTTGAATACTCCCACCCATAGAGCCGAAACTTGCAGTACAAATTGACTAGGTCTCAAAGATACTTCGTATCGAGTTTGGCAAAAATCGATCGTACGGTTTAAATATCATGAAATCTTGAATTTTACTAAATTTTCAATTTTTCGAAAAATGGCTTGTACGTTCCAACTTTCTTTTGAAATACTGAGGTATATTTTAATTGTATCACTTCCCATGATTTTCACACATTCGCAAAAGAAAACTTCCTCTGTGAGAAAGCCAGAATTGAGAAAACCATAACCCATTGAGCAGAATCTATGGGTGGGGGAAAATCGCGAGGAAGTTTCGAATTTGCACGCTTTTTGGTCAATAGTTTCTTCCCCAATCATTGAACAATTCGTCAAACTCTTTCTTATAACTTTTTCCACTCCAAAACATTCGGAAAAAACTTGTGGAAGCAATTTTAAGAACTGATCCATCAATTTCTGTAGGTACATTTCTGAAATATCTCAATACTTTAATTTAGATGTTCGGATACAAATCACAATTTTTACATTTTATACGAAACATTTGATGAAAAGGGTGTGGGTAATGTAATAAATAAATTCATTGTTGTCAATATATTATCTTTTTCACTTTTTGCGCGGCAAGATGCTACAGTGTCTTTCGATTCTAGTCTAAATTGTTTTTACGATGTATTATTGTTATTATTATTACTATTATTATATATCGTAAAAATATCCGTAGAGCAATGAAATGATAAATGGTAGATTTTTCCACCGAAGTTTCACAGGTCACTGCGCTAAGGTAGTGCAGTGACATAGTGACGTAGCAACTGGTAAAATTATCCGATTGTGTAATTCGGACAAGACGCCGCGATAGTATTGACGAGATTGACGTGAACCCGGAAAGGTACATATACCGTAAGAATTAAAGACAAACGTACCACGTGAATGAACGGGAAGGAGCGAGAGACCACTCGATTCGAGAATAGTTGAAGGATTAAAATGAAAGAAAACTAGCGAGTGATAGGACAAGGGAAAGGGTAAAAGAGACAAGGTAGTGAAATGGGATGAACATCAAGAGCAACGAAAGGACGATCGGCTATCGAAGAGACAGGCAAGCTCATGAAGTCCAACCGTCCCGGTACATGCAGGAGTTATGTCCTGGAACTGATTGCCCCGCCCAATCCTGCAATCTCGTGAGAGCCACCAATTTCCACGAGAGGGTGCCGCCACCCTTTTGACATCTCTCTCTCTCTCTCTCTCTCTCTCTCTCTCTTTCCCTATCTCTCTACCTTTCAGCCACACTCGTACGAATTTGCTCCGTCTCTTCCGACATGTAAGTCGATATCGTCGTGGACTTAGGAATACGAAACGAGAAGTATACGCCAAACGAGAGAAAACGTGATGTCTTTTTTGACTGTGGTCGAACACGCTTCGAATCAACGTTAGGAATTAATGAAATCCAGAACAACTGCCAGTGAACCGACGGTAGTAAAAATTAACATGAGCGCCTGACAAGCTTTGGAAATTTAGTCTGTCGGTGACGATCACGAAAAGAATATACGAGACGAAAAGTAAAGCCTGCAAATTATATAATATTAAAAGAGTTTTAGGGCCTGACTGGTGGTTTGTAGCTCGTCACTGCGTTGTGTTAAAATAATTTTCGATAAGTTTTCGAAAATATAATTCCTATATACTTGATTCCGACGTAATTAAAAGGAAAAAAAAATATTTATCGAAAAAATGAGAAATATAGGGCTTTGTCTTATTTTTATGTTTTCCCGATTTCGTTTGTTGGAAATAAAAAAATTGATCTGTACAAGATGTAGATATATGGAATTACTTGGTATTTTTTCTTAAGAGATTAGAGAACGAGATAAGAAATGGAAAATAAACTCATGGGGCTGTGCGTTTAATACACGAACGTTTACATTAACGATTGCTCCTTACGGAATTTCCTCACTCGTCATCTTACATTGTATATCTAGCTGGCTTTACTCATCCCTTTGCCATATACATGCATCACCCTTATAAATTCCCTCACGAATCATCATGGTATTATAGGCAGAGGTAGAATATGTATACCAAAGCGAACCCTGCGGATTATGGCTCCGGGGAATCGTACGGAGAATCGTGAGAGACGCACTCGACTCTTATCCCTGTCTCATGCACGTATCATCATGGCATTCGCCTCAAAGATCCCTTTTCGGTCTTGAGGGAAAAGGAGCGAAACGTGATCTTACGACAACCGCAGCGCAGTCACGCCGATCTCGGTTAATCTCACTGATCTTCGGCATGATTGCTACACCGTCCGATTTTCTTGTGGATGCTGCGGGACGATTCAGGGTGATAAAATTTTACCAATTCTGGCTCCTTGTTTGGGCTCTTTAGGGGGGGGGGTCTGAAATACAGTAATTGGCAGTTTAAGGCAGCTACAGTTCTATGCATTAGTCAAATATGCGTTATACCATGTGATAAATTGTTTTCACCAGGTTTCAATAACTCACTGAAAGTAATGAAGTTTGTATGCACGCCAACAGACATATAAAATTATTTAGCTCATTATTTGCAAATAGATTTATCGATTTTTTGAAAAAAAAGATAAACAAAAACACACCTCTTTGTAAATTCACGTGGAAACGAATGTATATTTTTTATGATAAATTGTTATTGGCATATTATTTTTCTGCGAAGCGAAAACATTGTATAGCACGATTATTCTGTATAAGTTTGTAAAAGTGATGTAAAAAATTACGCAGTCATTCGTTGTAGTGCAGCTCTAAGGAGGATCTATTACTGCAATATGCAGTCAAATGAATATCGAATGTAAATAAAAATCATTATTTCATCTTCTCAAGTCTCAGTAAGAGTTGAAAGTGACAACTCCGGTTTTAATCGAGTGTTTGCTTCGGACTGGAGGTGTCACCATTAATCCTATTATAATGGAAGGTTAACCATTGATTTTCACGAAAATGTGCATGGAAACTTTTTTATAGAAAATTTCACTTTGTACAAAAAAGTTATCATGCAAACATATCGTCAGATACGCTGTTATCGAGTTAAACGCTTATGAAAATTTATTTCGTTAATTTTGTTATTTTATTCAGAAAATTTGTCAACACCACGAATATTATCGGTCAAATCTATAAAAATCCAATTTCATTCCTCAACACTAATTTGGTGTAATTCAAATAAAAGTTTATATTTTAATGATCGACTGCGATAAGTGGGTGGTCGGCGTGTGGCTCTGGCGGTCACCAAAGTGCAGAAGCGTTGGACGCGGACCTCGCTTGGTGCGATGCCCGCTTAGCCGTGCGCTGAGGGCAAAGTAATCTTCTCAGAGTTTGGTGATTCCTTGTAGGAACAGCAAAACTCTGCCGTAGGAGCCGACTGTACCGACGCAGATTTCCGCAGTTTCCCTGTGCCCATGGCGAATGCTGTACAGTGTAGGTAAGTCAGCTGCGGACGCACCGGAAGTTAGGTTAGCTCTGCGAAGTGTGGCTATGGAGTGATAGGAAGGGAATGGAAAGGGTGCGTAAAAACGCGGAGGGTATACGTTGGAACACAATAAAAATACAATAAGTTTATATTTTGATCATGAAATTATATAAATTCGCATTTTAAATTTACACATGTATATTTCCATCAATTTTATAAAAATTATAAATACATCTTATTTGATCCGAGCAAAAAAAAAAAGGACTTTAAATTAAACAAAAATATTAATCACTCATTTGATCTCGTTGGAAATAAGCCATATAGGTCAATAACCATGGGACCAACAACGATTGATCCTTTTCTCCACTCTGTAGTACAGGATTTATTGCAAGTTACAGAGTTTCAAGTAGAGGGCGAAGAGAATCCAGGGCTCACGGAGAATAGAACATCACATGCCAAAACGTTTTTGTCGAGCATCTCCCGGCAAAGTTTCGTCAGAGTTGGCTCTACACCTCTATATCTATATGTATATGACTCGCGAGAGCCACGAGTGTATAAACGGTAAAGCTTGCAATGGTGTAACGAAACTTTGGAACATACCGCAAATTTAGTTAATTGAAAACCGTCTCGTGTCTATCTCACTTTTGGTACGGGAGCCTTCAAGGAGTCCGCCAATAATAGAGAATCATGGACGATTGACCAAAATCGTGTCTCAAATTTTTTAAATGATAAATTGTGTGTAAAATAAAAATATCAATTCAAATCGAAGACATTATTTATGTGCTTGTTAAATTTTTTATTTTATTCCAATAAATCTTTATACCCAAATCCTCTAGATCTTCCAGTTTATTTATTTTTTTGAATTCGAAGATTAGCATGAAGATTCTATTTTGTTGAGTTCAGTGCAGCGAGAATTTTTGTAGTATCGCCCCCCCCCCCCAATCTGACGTATATTCGTCATTGATATAAGATTAATATTGCATAACGATAGAGTTGCTCAACTGCAAAAATAATATAGCTCTCGCTCTATACGAAATGTACTTGGCTCGATTTATCATGAATATTCAACGTCGTCAAATTCACGCAAATCTCACTTAAGGAATAAATATTTGTCGTTGATAGGACAAAAAAATAAGGCATTTTTCCGACCACGATCATTTGACGATGAATCGGGGAAAACAAATATTTGAGTTTTCAAATAAAGTTTCGGTATTATCTGGCTGCGTTAACTTTCATAGCTACGCAAAGTGTCAGAGTTTATCGTTTCGAAAATTTCTCAATGGCGCGAGATAAAGAGAGCGTCGTTATAATTTCCAAGCACGAAGAATCTTAGTTTTTTGTTTACCCCCCACAAGCACAAACCAGGGGGCCAAGAAAATTAAGTCCAGACATTAGTTTTAGTCAAATCGCCGAAACGAACGATCTATGAGTAGGATACTTCAAGCTGTTAAGTATGAACAATTTATTAATAAATTGAATTAATAATAAACATAATAATAAAGTCGCACTGAGAAATAAATATTTTTGAATCTACTAAATTGGCGTTCGCGGGCGTTCAAATGAATTTTTCGTTGTCTTAACAAAATTGTAGTTTGCCCAATTATATTTTGGTTTGTCCCACCCATCCTAAAACATGAGTACCCTAACTCAATCCAAAATATGGTTAGGACAACGAAAAATTCGTTTCAACGTCCGCGAACGTCGATTTTACCAGATGCAACAATATTTTTTTGCTCAGTGCACATTTAATGAATCGTCAATAATGGAATACGTAGAAAATTTGAATAGATTGTGTTAGATTGCGAACCTTTGTGTGCTTATTTTGATTAGCGTGAAAATATAAATTATATTCGTTAATGACTAAGCATTTCAGGAAACAGAAATTGCGGTATATTGTACGATTCGATGGAAACAAACTTGTGAATATTCAATGTCGAGAATGGACTTAAAATAAAATTTACCATTACAAAATTCTTAAATCGAGCTCCTTTCCCTTTTTTTTATATATTTCAGCATATATTTCTTTTCCACGAGAGTTAATTTTCTATATTTGCCAAGTTGTGTTTTTCTAATAGAGGGTCTTACTCAGTTTGATGAGATATTTTAATCCATTTATCATCCATAAAATGCCTCAAATGTAGGCGCTTTAACTGTGGCTTTATCAATTTTTCCAACACTTACCATCGTGTACTTAATCAATTTCTCCAATTACAATCGAGGCAGACCAAAAAATTTATTTGAATTTACATAAATATACAAATACTATAAACATTTTTGAAATTTTTATGTAAAACAAATTATCAATGACCTTCTAAAATCAATATCTAAAAATTTAATACATTAAAATAATATTTTCGTTCAATTTAATAAAACTAGTTTCTCGTTCATTCAAAATTTTTAAAAGGCAGGCTATTCAATTTAAGTAAAATAATTCCTCAATAATATAATTATAATATTATAATTTTCTCGAAATACGACATAAAAACATACACATTGCTTTCCCATTTCCTCCCATTTACAAAATTCCCTCTATGAACCTTTCTGAATTTTAATCGTGAATTTTGGAAGTGAAAAATGTTGGTTACATTTTGACGAAAATACAAACAGTAAAAAGTTTTAGCACGATAGTTCAAAAATTAGTTCGACTTATAGACTTAAAAGACAATTCCCAAAATTTTCCAATTCCCTAAAACCTTAATTCCACATTCAATTTCAATGAAACTTATGCATGTCGAAGGTTTTCCACTATTTCAGTCAGATGCAAAGTTTAACTCCATAGCTCAAGCCGTCGTCAAATTATAAAAGTTTGAATTTTGACGATAGCGCGCGTGCATCCGGAATTTGTTTCCAAACTACGTTTTTTTGACATTTAGGAATATTTAGAATACTCCGGCATTGAATTTTTCTTTATTTCATGAAAATAATTCTTTTGACTCGCGTAGTTTCGTTTAAAATATCCGTCGGGTTCGTTATTTTTTCCGTGGCTCATTTGAAATTCATTGAGAACCTCTGGGCGAAACCAAGGCGTAAGTGATCTCGGAATGAAAAAAGTAGGGAGGGCTTTACACGCAGTATATATTTCGAAACCGGTGTGTGCGAACTGCGAACGCGAAGCCTGCTCGTTTCTTGTATACGTGTGAACCGGCGTATACAGTACACGTCACGACACGCATGTTTTTCTCCGGCATCGGCACGATAAGCAACAGTTTTGCGTTGAGAGGAACTTCGGCACTCGCAATTTCGATCTCAACGCTGTCGAAGCACGGTGTCATTGTGTCATCATCGTTCTATCAAGCAATAAATTCGGTAAACACGCTCTCTCGTACGAAGGAAAAATGTTAACGGCCAGATATTAATTTATTAAGTTAACGAATAAATGTTTTCAAAATTCGACCAAATTACGATAACTACGGTTTATCAATCGTTGTAATTTGAGATTAATAAATGAATATTTAAGTTTCGTTTATAATTCACGTGTTTGTAGATCATTCAACAGGGGAATGGCGACCGATTTACGAGGAGTCGTGCTGTCCGGCACGAATCTGGCCAAGTAAGTTGCGATATATTGAATTATAATTTTTAATATTTGTGAATATTATTCACGATCGATTGTTAAAAAATTGTATGTTATATTTCGATGAAAATATGATATGGTGCTCTCAGTTGTATCAATGTGCATGTCATGATTCGTGAAAACTGAATTGGATTTTTTTTAGTTGTGTGATTGTAATATATTTGCTTTCCCTTGAAGTTTCATGATTTCACTCGGAAATAAACGGACCTACTTTATTTGCAAACGATACATATAAAATATTTAAAATGAGTAAAATTTTGTCGAATCTTTTTCCACTTGATCTAAATTTAATTGTCCCCTTTGATTGAACATTTCTCAATTAAGTTAAAATTTAATTGAATTTATTTAGAAATCAATCATTTTTCAACATGATTGAAGTTTAATTTCCCAATTCCTTGCAAATGTTATATTGGAATTATTTTCTATGAAATCAAAATTACATTTAAGATTTTTCAATTATAAATTAGACTGAACATTTTTTAAAAAATTAATTCAAGTTTCATTGAAATTTAATCTAAATTTGATTAAACATATTTTTCATAATTTAATCGATAATAATTTCTCAAATCTCATTGTCAGAGAAATTCGTGAATCTTTGGCAAAGGATGTCATCGCACTGAAAGAAAAGATACCGGATTATGCTCCGGGTCTGGCGATAGTTCAGGTCGGCGGACGTGAAGACTCGAACGTGTACATTCGCATGAAGATAAAAGCCGCGAGCGAAATCGGGATAGTGGCCAATCACGTAAAGCTACCCAATACAACAACGGAAATGGAACTTCTGAGCAAGTTAAACAAGCTCAACAATGATCCGATAACCCATGGAATTATCGTTCAAATGCCCCTCGACAGTGTCACTAAGATCAATTCGCACTTGATCACCGATACTGTATCACCGGACAAGGATGTCGATGGGTCAGTAAGAGATTTTTCTCTTCGTTATATACACTCATTAATTTATTTTAAATAATCGTTTTTATTTCGCATAACTCATATTTCCATCAATTCACCTCGATTAATAATTGCCCGAATTTTTGACACAAAAAATGCATATGTTTTAATCGAGTCTCGATTAAATTGGGGGAGAGTCTTGTGAAAGTAAGATAAACGAATTCATGCAAACAGTATCGATACGACCTTTGACACTATTATGAAAGATTATGTATCTATGATATAAAGCCTAAGTTGTTTGTGCCTCATCCTGACACAGATAGACTGGGGTAAGAATGAACTTCTCGATGCCTATCTTAACTCCCACTAGTTTGGGTTTGCGGTTGGATTGGATTTTCCATACTGCGAGGGTGCAAAACACCCGAGCGACAATAATCTAGTATCCATATATAGCATAAAAATATGGTGTTAAAATACTCCGTGAGATTGCAATATATCTGAGAATGACGATCGAATTAAATCGATTATAAATATTCTGATTCGTTTTTTTTTTTATATTTTCCTCAGGCTGAATACTATTAACGAGGGCAGAGTGGCTATTGGAGACATGTCGGGATTTGTACCGTGCACCCCCAATGGATGCATCGAGCTAATTAAAAAGTACGCGAGGAGCAAAATAAAAATTAATTAAAAAGTCTATTGCGTTGGGATACATTTTTTGTTTATTTACGTTTTTCATTGCGCTTTGTCGTCTTTTATTTGTAGAAGCGGCGTGGAGATAGCCGGAGCTCAGGCCGTTGTTCTCGGCAGAAGCAAAATCGTCGGTACGCCCGTTGCCGAATTGCTCAAATGGCACAATGCAACCGTAACAGTTTGTCACTCGAGAACGAGGGATCTTCCGAAAGTTGTAAGTTTTTTTTCAGTCAGTTTAAAGTATTTTACTTTCCTTATCATGAAATATTTATATTTTTTTTTTAGAAATCATACACAAAAAATTCTGTAAAATTTTATCGTGTTTTGGAAGATTTTTTTTTGATAATTGTTTCTATTTGCTTTTATATTGACGACTCGTAGGTATCGCAAGCCGATATTCTCGTTGTTGGTATTGGCTCGCCAGAATTTGTCAAGGGCTCATGGATCAAGCCCGGAGCTGTTGTGATCGATTGCGGCATAAATTCCATACCCGGTAAGTCTACAAAGATTTTTCCATTCCCACGATTTTGGCAATAATAAATGTTCAAACGAATGAAAATAAATTATTTTGTCTCGCTGTACAGTTTACATGTATAATTAAAGAACAGAAAACAAAGGTCTATAAGTTCATGTATCCAAGGCTAACATGCACAAAATAGAAACTACCATATCTGATAAAGTAGTCGATGTTGCAACATCCAACTTTTGGTCTTTCTATCCATGTCAATAAAATGGGTGCGAGGGTCGTGAAAAGACCCGATAGCTTCCGCCATCTTGCACATTTTGTTTAACTTTTCTTTTCACACGAATCAGCAGTAAGTTTCAAATCATATTGTCGGTTATTTGCTAAGATATACAGATATGAAGCAAAAATGACATAAATTGAAAGCAAAAAAAAAACCCCTTGCACATTATTTTCCAACGAATAGAGCTGAACTTTGGTCCAGGTTTTCACGAATTCAACGTCTACAATTCTTCTTATTGAATTTCTTATATTTAGCAATTCTTATTTCAGTACAAAAATCGTTCGTGGTACAAGATGAAAGATCGAAAATAAATATTTTTATTGACGCTCGCAAGCAAAAAATATTCCTTGACCACATATAGACAGTCGGGTAAGACGAATTGTAGATAAAGTAAACAAACTGGTCAAACAGTCCCAGCCCAGTTCATGATGCAGCGTGTGAGGAAATGTTTCGCTTCATGCCGCGTTATTCACTCAGCAATGTGGCGGATAAAATTTGATTCGATAATGAAAGACCCGAATTGACCTTTCAGTCCCCGTTAATTAACTCCCCATTTAATTAGTTTTCCGACCACCTGAAATTGTATTTCATCGTGCAACTAACAGAATATTGAACAGTCAATATTCACCTAATCCTCCCTCTGTATTTCGCCTCCGCCCTTGACCCTTTTTTTCTTCCGACTCCTATCAATTTTTCTATTATCTACGTCTGCGCAACAGACGTGCAATGATCCTCCACTTGCCTCAACGTCTTCTCATATTTCATCATCATTAATTCCCATTTACCCCTTAATGTCCACTTTTAGTTCAGTATTTATCATAATTTTCTTAACAATGAAATTTAATAAATATTATTGAATTAAAGAAATATCGAGGAGATAATTTTATAGACTTGTACAGTAATAATAGCAAAATATTGTAATAAGAATGAAGAAAAATAACTATTCGAGAGAAATGATGATAAAAATAGTCATCACGGTGCATAGTAGCCAAAACTGGTTCATCCGTATAGTCCTATATAGATGAATAGTTCCATAGCTAAGGCATGATATAAAAGTCTGATATTCATTCACGACTAAATGCGTATATCACTATCGAAGCTACTTATCACTTGCTTATATAGTTAGGAAAGATTGATCAACGATTGATATTATTTTTTCAGACGCCACAAAGAAATGTGGCTCTCGTCTGGTGGGTGACGTTGCCTACGAGGAAGCGGCTAAAGTAGCCTCATACATAACACCAGTGCCCGGTGGAGTTGGTCCTATGACCGTCGCGATGCTGATGAAAAATACCGTAATATCTGCACAGCGCGCGGTTGATAAATTGCTAAAAAGCCAGTGGAATCTTCGACCTCTTCGTCCCGTACTACGTGAACCAGTTCCAAGCGATATTGCAATATCACGAGCTCAAGAACCAAAACCAATATCTATATTGGCAGAGGAAATTGGCCTTATTGCCAACGAGCTGAGTCCTTATGGCTCGAAAAAGGCAAAAATAAGTTTAAATGTTCTCAAACGACTCAAGGGTCAGAAAAATGGTAAATTTGTCGTGGTAGCGGGTATAACGCCAACGCCATTTGGCGAGGGTAAAAGCACAACGACCCTCGGCCTCGTCCAAGCACTCTCGGCTCACAAGGGAAAAAATTCTTTCGCTACCCTACGACAACCGAGCATGGGTCCGACTTTCGGTGTCAAAGGTGGAGCTGCTGGTGGTGGATACTCGCAGGTAGAGGCCAAATAGTTATATCTCTCGCCATTATTGATGATTTATTCATAAATATCGTTAATGAGCTCATTTCTACAATAATTTCTACATTGACTGTATCCGCGATTAATAGCAATTGTTTGACCATTTATCAGGTAATCCCTATGGAAGAATTCAATCTTCATCTAACCGGTGATATTCACGCGGTGAGCACAGCGAATAATCTTCTAGCTGCTCAGATCGATGCAAGATATTTTCACGAATCGACTCAGAGTGACAAGGCACTATACGACAGGCTCGTACCGTCCATTAAGGGAATCAGAAAATTCTCCGCTATTCAGCTCAAACGTTTGAAAAAGCTTGGAATCGACAAAACAGATCCGAACAGCCTTACTGAGGAGGAACAATCGAGATTCGCTAGGCTCGACATCGATCCTGAAAGAATTACTTGGACCAGAGGTGAGAAAGTTATAAAAAAAATATTGAACCCTAGAATGATACTGACATTTTTTTTTTTTCATTATAAGATATTCTGGGGTGCAAACATTGACCAATTTTTTCTGGCGTGCAAAAGTCTTTTCACATGCCATAAAACAGCTTAATTATAGATAAACCTCTTTCTTCTTCTTTTATAAGGAAGAGAATATTATGTATAAAAATTAATTTCATTATGGAAATTAGTTTTAAAAAATAGTTTCAACGAAAAAAATGTATGCAAAAAGTTTATGGCATATGCTAATATTGAAAAATGTAAACTCTCAAGTCTTTTTCACGATTTTTGAAATATTTTTGGACAGAGCACGCCTAGACAAATTTCCGGAAAATATATGAAGAATAACTTACAGACGTCGGGAGGGGTTTTTAGCAAGTTTTTGCATATATCGTCTTAAAAGAACGACCACCCTCAGATCAAAAGAGACGACTCCAAATGTATCGTCAAAGTGCAATTTCGATGTCTTTTAGTAATGTTTGCTTTGTGGGTACACCACGCGAATTAAGGTAGAAAAAAGATAAGATCTAAAGTTAGTCCAATTGTACGGTCATTTCAAACTTGAGATTAAACTTGTATTCCGACTTACGTTCTAAAATTCGGCACATAGTTCTGAATTTTTAGTTGCAAGTTGTATCTTGAGATTCATCAAAAATTCAAACTTAAATTGTATCCTGGCTCCATTTCGGACCTAAATTAAGATTTAACACAAGTACCAATTTTCAATGGATCGAACTTACGACTGTAATTTCGGCCCTCATAGTTGAAAGTGGGCAAGAATCAGTAAAAAAACGAGTTTCAAAACTCTCGCGAGCCTTACGAAAAGCAACAATGAACCGTTATGTTTCTCTTGCAGTCGTCGACTTAAATGATCGGTTTCTTCGTAAAATAACAATCGGTCAGAGCCCAACGGAGAAGGGCAAGATACGCGAGTCGTCATTCCGGATATCCGTTGGCTCTGAGATCATGGCAATTCTCGCTCTTGCCACTGATGTCGAAGATATGAAGAGAAGACTCGGTGATATTGTCGTTGGTTTTAGCAAAGGAGGAGTTCCATTGACAGCCGAAGACTTTGTAAGCTAAGTTATATAATGAAGCTAAAATTATTAATTTCGGGTAATATATAACATAGGATACATACCTAGTAGATTAATACTATTGATTGCTTTGAATATTCCATTTTTTATATTTTGCTCATTTGTATCAATGTTTTTTTATTATCCGGTCCGTCTGCTGCTCTAATATGTAAGATTTTCGGGGTATAGGGCAATGCATAGATAACGAGACCGTGTTGAAATTATTAGGTAATTGCGAAAACAGCATTCGACCTTTTTACTGCCTACCTTTTTGAAATTATACATGAGGCCAGCGACTTATCGGCTGCTCGCAGTATGATAGAATTCGAGTATGGTATAGTTTGGCATGATAGAGAAAGACCCGTTCATCCACGCGTAATTATAAAAATTCAAAATATCAGATATTGCCGTAAAATCTTGAAAATCTTGAAATTTTTAGAAAAATTTAAAAAAACGAGACGAACAATTTAGATCACTCTATCTTATTAAATCTTATACTGATTAACTTGACTATAATTTTTTTCCTTCAAAGGGTATGACCGGCGCCATGTCGATACTACTGAAAGACGCTATCGAACCAAATCTCATGCAAAGTATCGAGGGTACTCCAGTTCTCGTACACGCTGGACCTTTTGCGAATATAGCTCACGGCTGTTCGTCCATAATTGCCGACGCAATAGCTCTGAAGCTAGTCGGACCCGATGGTATCGTAGTGACAGAGGCAGGTTTTGGTTCGGACATTGGCATGGAAAAGTTCTTCGACATAAAGTGTCGAACTTCCGGCCATGTGCCAAATGCAATTGTTCTCGTTACAACGATAAGAGCCCTTAAGATGCACGGTGGTGGACCAACCGTAACACCCGGTGCTCCATTGAAGAAGGAATACATCGAGGAACATCTTGATCTGGTTGAGAAGGGACTGCCGAATCTTTTGAAACACATCAGTAATGGCAATAAATTTGGCGTACCTGTTGTCGTTGCAATCAATTCGCACACGTGAGTAATACAGATATTGAATACTCACAGACATCATTGATTGATTTATGGCTTTTTACCACTGTGCCAAATCCCTCAAGGTTTTCGCCATTTTCAATACTGTTGCTCTCCAATAATTTTTTTCTCCCATTCTCATGTTGATTATTCAATAGTATTTTGTTATGAATATCATCATATGATATTTAGATGTATGTAACATTTCATGACAACTAATACAGCTCGAGTTCGAACTGACAATTAGATGAACATTCGGTTTATTTTGCTTGGATGTTACAGTATTCATGTTCAAATCAACAAAGTTATTCATGCGATGTTTCTTGGCGTCAAATGGCATTTAGTGTTTTGTTCGTTGGAATATAGTTGGCAAATGTAAATCGAGAGTGACCAAAATCGATACATTTATCCCTAATTATTTTATTTATTTATCGGTTTATTATTTCAATGTTTATCGTACAGCACCGATACCCCGGCGGAATTACAGTTGGTCAAGGCAGCGGCGTTGAAGGGAGGCGCCACGGACGCGGTTGTATGCACTCACTGGGCAAAGGGCGGAGAAGGCGCCCTTGAACTCGCCGATGCTGTTGTAGCAGCAACTGAGAAACCTAACAACTTCAAGCTCCTTTACAACAACAACATGAGCATCGAAGAGAAGATAAATATAATTGCTCATGAAATGTATGGAGCTGGTGAAATCGTACTCGCTGATACGGTAAAGATATTTAATTAATTTTTGCAATTAATGAATCAATTGGTTAGTTCGTTAAGAGGGGTGGGCATATGTTTTTTTTTCTGTAAACTGTTTGGCATCACAAAACACGTCATCGAGGGATAATTTTTTTTTTTTTTCAAAATGAGGATTTAAAAATTCCTTTTGTTTTTTTTTTTTTAGTAAATTAAGATATGGGCAACTCCATCAGTAATTTTCTTAACCATGATGTAACAGGAGCATAACATTTTTTTTTTGCCGAATAGTTATTAACTGTAAAAGGAGTTCCACTTTTTCTTTTTGAATATAAGCTTTTCGCGGGATTTCTTAATGTTAATCCTTTTTTTTTTAACTAGAGTCCAGTTTATGATAAAAGATTCTACGATACCAGCACCTGTGAAAAATAGTTTTGGAAATATACACTTGTATACTCATTTTATGAAATAATTTTTTTAATTCATAGCTCGTAATATATGAATTCTTTGTTACTCTGTTACAAGATCTCTTCTCATTGAAATTAGCATGTAATGATTATTACCTGCTCGCAGGTAAAGGAAAAAATTGCCAGATACAACAAATTCGGTTACGACAAGTATCCCCTTTGCATGGCAAAGACCTCAAACTCACTGACTGGCGATCCAGCGATTAAGGGAGCACCGACCGGATTTACTCTTAACATAACCGATATTTTCGTTTCTACCGGTGCTGGATTCGTAGTGCCAATGGTCGGAGAGGTAAATAATAGCGGCGGATCCATTATTCCTTGTTCCAAAATTATCAACATTTATCGATTTATTGATGATCAAATTGCTTCGTAGATCATGATGATGCCAGGACTGTCGACTAGACCTGCTATCTACGATATGGACTGGAACAGCGAAACGGACGAGATCGAAGGATTATTCTAGGAGTCATCGAACACATCCGTTATGAGTACAACAAGGCCCGAGTTTTTCGTCACAAGTTTGATCCGAATTTGATTCAATCATACGATCGTTTCAACTCAGATTAAAATTAGGTTGAAGCATGCAACTAAATATTCGTGCCCAAGCACATATATGTAGATTACTTTCTACGAGAAAGAAAAAGGGAAACTTTTCCTGTGGAATTGGCAGCGATCATGCAATTGAAGTAACATTCCATTTTCTTCAAATAGTCTCAAATGGTCTTCCGTTAGTGAACAAGCAAAAAATTCTACGATTTTCATACTCGCCCTTTTTATTATAAATACATCTGTACGTATATTTTGCAATACATTTTTGTAAACTAATCGATTAGTTCTATAACAATTTTTTTTTATTCAACAATTACTCGTCCAAGTATTGTACAATTTCAGCAGGAGCCCAAGCTCATAGAGATACTTATTTGACTTTGATGAGAGCTCGAAATTTGGCTGATCGTGATCTTGGATTAGCGTCAATCTCGTCGGCTTTTGGTGTCAATATGTGCTTATGAAGCATCAACCATGGCACCTCCGTTAGACTCTCGATCTCCGCTTTATCGTAAAATTTGTTACAATTTGAATACTTGAGGGGCGAACGATTGATCATGTGATCGGTAATATTGCCAAACAAATGTCTCTTGACAATAGTATCCTCGAGCGAGTGAAATGATATCGTAATCAAACGACCGCTTATTTTGAGATACTTTTGTGCCACAATAATACCATAATTAATCTCGTTTAATTCGTCATTGACGAATATTCGAAAAGCCTGAAATGTTTTTGTAGCCATGTGAGCGTATCTGCCGAGTTTGTCGTTCCTCGCGTCCTCATCGTTGACCACAGATTCGACCAATTTAGCAAGTTCCTCGGTAGTCTCGAGTCTTCTAAATGTATAACGTGCCTCAATTATTGCCCGTGCAATTTTTTTCGCCTGTTTATCCTCTCCGTAGACTTTGATTATACGAACAAGATCCTCCTCGGGCGCTCGAGCAAGAACATCGGCAACGGTTGGCTCGTCCGGACAACGATGACCATCCATTCGCATGTCCAGAGGTCCATTCTTTGCCACGGAAAAGCCACGACTGGCAACGTCAAATTGCATCGAGGAACAGCCAAAATCAAAGAGAAAACCGTCTATACTGTTCTCTGGTATTTTGTACTCGTGAAAAAGTTTTGGCAATTCGGAGAAACGCCCGAGCAACGGTACAACGCGACCGGGATATTTTTCGGCCATCATTCGAGCGTACTCATGAGCCACTGGATCGCGATCCAGAGCGTAAATCTTGACATCCGGCACAGAGTCCAAAATTCGTGACGAATGTCCACCAGCTCCAAAAGTCATATCGACGAAAGTCTCGCCCGGCGATGGTTCTAAATATTTCAGGGTCTCGTTGATCATCACAGGAATGTGAGGCTGTCGTTTTGTTCGGCAGACAGCTTTCATGTCGTTGCTGACAGTCTCTCCAAGCCCCATGGAGAAGTGACGGATAAAGGGGTCTCGTCTAATCCGTCTTAGTACTCGCAGAGCCATACTTTTTTCGCAATTTGTTCAAGTTTTTTTTGAAAAAACCCAATTCCTCCTCCTTGAAGTATTCCTCGAGTTCTGGGCTCAAAGCTAAATTGCAGTGCTCGGGTGTGAGTCCGCTTGCTGTTTCTTTGTGAATACGAGGATAACGCTCAAGGTAGTAATTTGTGGATAATTTTTTCAAGCTCGAGTAGTAACGATCGCACTGATCCTGATCAATCTGATTGCCCGTTTCGCCTTTGGAGAAAGCTATTTTTATTTGATCTCGCAAATGTTGTCCCAGGTCTCTGTTGAAAAAAAAAATGTATGTATCTGTTATATAAAAGCCAAAATTGTTCGTCCTCTCAACCCCTTCCTACTTAGTCATGCTCGCTTGGGTTTAAGTTTGCTCACTAGCAATGCGAGGGTGCGAAGCACACGAACCACAAAGGCCCACATCTATATATATATATATATATAAGCGAACATATCACTGACTCATCACGAAATCTCAGGAACTCTAAAACTTATAAACTTGAAATTTGGCGGGTACGTTCCTTATACGATGTAGGTATCCACTAAGAAGGGATTTTTTGAAATTCAGCAGAAAAAGGGGTAAAATGTTTTTACACTGATTCAACGTGTGCAAAGCTGCGGACACTAGCTAGTATTGGTATATATATATATATATATATATATAGGAATTTACATAAGACTTGTACGCGCGTGGAAATTAATGGGCAGAGTGCATGAATCGATAAGGTAAGATCTAATAAATTTAGATGGACAAGAAATGAAAATGAGACAGAAATTTAAAAAAAAAAGAGAATTCAGAGACAACATTTTTAAAACTGACTCCTACTAGCTTTGCAAGAGGAAGAAACGTTGAGTGTCTTTAGTTGGGTCTAATTTATGCATAGCCGATATGAGTAAAGATGAGTAACCGTCAATTGGCATAAAAATCGCTTGGTTATTGCAATTGCCCGGAAAGCAAATTTTCATTTTGTTGCTCTAATAAAAAAAATCGTAATAATGTTCTGATTTTTATGCTTGATGGCTTTATCCCTTCATTCCAAGAATAACCTCACTGGAAAAAAATATTTCACAGTATTTATTGCTCATTCAATTATTCAATTATTGATAATTGAAACCATTTGTTTAACGTATCAATATTTAAGCTAAAAATATTATTTAACCTTGGACATAATACAGCCCACGGTTTAGTGAAATCATAGAAAATCTTTGGAGAAAAAGATTGAACCTGGTTTACAGATTTTTTAATTAAAAAAATGAAAGTAAATAAAAGTTTACCTTCTGCACATTTGCAATGAACTTGACGATCTGTGCATAAATTAATAGTTATGTAATTACTGACAGTTGTTAAAAACCATTTATTTATGACATATGAATTTCACAACTAAAAAATTTGGTTTAACCGTTAATAGGATGAAATAGGGTGATGGATGGAACATAAAACTGGAATTACTTGGACTTTGCTGCAAAAAAAGCTGAATAACAATTAACCCTCTGGGTAATTTTTAAATAAACGAGGAAATTAAAATATGAATTGTTATTTAGCGTATTCTATGCAAACTATATATTGATTAGCGCAGTAAACGATAATTCACGTTATTTGTACAAATATTGTAAAAACAATTTTTTTTAGATCTAACACTTTTTTTAATTGATTGTAGGACCATGACATCTTTGAGCCAAGAAATCCTAATTCTCTCCTTTATGGTCTATTTTCTAATCTTTGTTCTGTTTCCTCTAAGTCTACTATGTGCATTATAAGCGGATAACCTCGGTGGAGTGAAGATGCCAAGGCAAACCGAGGGTCAATGAAAGAGTCATAATATTATTCGCGTGCACCTTGAGCATCTCAAGAAAACTTACAAAATTAGCACTCTGATGATTTTTCTTTCACTATTCGTGAATTAATTTACGTAATACACGGAATTATCTGGGCAAGTAGTGGAATTTTATCCAGACAGTTCCGATCCTGAATTCTCAACTTAACGCATCTAGTACTGCATATCTTGTTCGTCATGAAATCTTCGCTAAGAAAGTACAAGATTAAAAATGGAACAGACTTACTACGAAACAAAAAAAAACAATATCACACTCATTCTAAATAAATAAAACGGTACTAGACGTAAAGGTTTCAGTGAAACCTAACCTCAAAGTACACGATTGTTACGTGCGCGACCAAAGAAATGACTTTACATCCCGAATTATTACATATCTTAAACAACCGAGTGCTCGTGAACAACTTACCTGCCAGCTTTAGACTTGTCCAGTGGCCAAGAATCCAGTAATTTTATGAAATTCTTGTAATTACCGGCCATTATCGGGCCAGCTTCTCGTTATTGTTTTGGTTTTCCATAGAATTTCATATAAGTATCCATATAATTTCAGCGCCTTACGGCAAAATCAAGAAGAGAGAGGGGCAAAATAGTCGCGTTCCAAGCGTCGATAGCGCGAACCAAAAATTCGCTCAAGTGGCGCCCTCTGTATCAAGAATGAAAAGTGAATCATTGTTCGCATAACCCTTTGTGGTTGGAGATTTTATTCCTCGTTAAATTTAATATTGTAACTGTAAAATTGTTGTCCCATCTCAATGCCCATTATGCCAGAAAAAAAAAGGGGAATTCTACCAACGTGAACCATTCGAAGGGAGACAGAGAGGTTAGTGATTGAAAGGACTTATTTTGGCGATAAACAGTGGGAAAAAAGCCAAACGGGAAACGAGCGTGAGTGACAGCTAACCGCGGATCTAAGACACATCTGAATTTTTATTTTGTTCACTTTGAGAATTTTTAAATAAAAACGGGAAGATTCATGAATGTCTGAATCCAATTACGATTCGGCAGACGAATATACCGGCCTTATGGACGGTCATGTCGCGGAAACACGAGCCGACGGTGTTGGCGTTGTCGGTGGTGCTCGTTTCAAACGTCGCTCCAGAGTAACGAACAACGAAGAGGTAATGAAAATCATTGCCAGAACGTTTCATTGAGATTTGAAAAACAAAAATTGAGATAATTTCAAATCATTTTATAATTTTCCAGGTCGATGGCTTGCCTGAGGTAAGAATAGAGGCGCCACATGCATTGAATCCATCCAGCGCGACAAGAAGAAGTGGCCCTGGTCCTGGGGGACATGGCGAGCCAGGAGATTCTTATCAACAGGTGGATGACGAAGAGGAACTCAAATATGGAGCAGCTCATGTCATAAAACTATTTGTTCCCGTATCTCTCTGTATGCTCGTTGTTGTAGCGACCATCAGTTCGATAACTTTCTACACAACCAAAGGAGTTTATCTGTGAGTCAATGATCATGTAATATTATCTACCATTATTCATTTTCACCTTTCTTCATCATGCTAAAAATTCTGTTCAGCATGAATTTTTATTCACAAGTTTGATCTTAACTTCAATCCTGAGCCAGGTGTCCACCAAAGAAGCATCTTTACCAAACGTTTGCAAATTTTTACAAATATTTGCAACTGTTAGCAATTTTGTTGTTACAACTGAATAAATATTCGCACAGAACGGGTGGTTTTAAGATAATGTGTCATAGATCCGACACTTTGTTTTCTTCAGGGACGACTTCACTACCCAAATGCGCACAAGGGAATTCTCTTGATGTAACGAATTCGTTTGGAACACTGCTAGCAAATGTTTGACAATGTATGCAAATGTTTGTTGCTTGTACGTAGTTGATGTCTCCATGGAAAATATGTATATATCGTGTTTGCAAACATTTGCAACCAACACTATGCACAATTGGTAGATTACCCAGCTTTAAGGCAGTATTATTGTCTAGAGCTCTGTTTTGGAGGTGATTTTGAGGACGGTATGAATTTTAAACTGCTTGAGTTTGCTTTTGTGAAATGTTGTAAACATGTTTATTGATCTTTAAAGAATATGTACAAATTTGGAAAAAAAAAAATTGATTATTATGTACTTTTATACATTTGTTTACAACAGCACACTGAAACGCCCCCAATTGGCAACCAGTATTGTGAACGTTGTATACATCTGAAAAAAAAAACCAAACATATTCTTAACCTGTATGAGTGTTGTGATAGTTGATACCAGATTTGGGATAAAAAAAAAATTTACATAATGGCGGCATGCTAAACTTTGATTATCAATTTTTCTGCTAAATCAAATTTTTGAATCAAAGTTTAGCATGCCGCTGGTGTGTAAATTTTTTTTTTCTGCCAAATCTCGAACCAACTATCACAACACACATACAGATTAAGGATACGTTTGGTTTTTTTTTTCAGATGTATCCAATGTTCACAATACTGGTACATGATAATCAATCTTTTTTGTTTTCTCCAAATTTGTACATATTCTTGAAAGATCAATAAACATGTTTACAAAATTTCAGAAAGCAATCTCAAACAGTTTAAAATTTATTCCATCCTCAAAATCACTTCCAAAACAGCGCTCTAGACAATAATACTGCCTTAAGTTGAAACTTTTATTCTAATTTAGGTCGAACTTCACACTAACCTTAGATTAAGTCTTAAGTTCATAGGATTGAAGTTCATAGGTTCTTAGGATTGAACTTGATAACAAACTTCGAATAAAAATATGGACCTTACAAAAAAAAACTAGGCAGAATACAACAAGGAAAGATAACTAATGATATTATAGCTATGATACTAATAGTGAGATAAGTTAGCTGTGATGAAAAAAGTCAACTTTTTAGTAGTCTCGAAGAAATTAATTCTTGATTTAAATTGAATCAAGAGTCAAGATGAAAAATTTGCCAAGCAGTCTATAAAATGAAAAACTGATCAATTCATAATTATGAACTCTAGAACTTGATGACTAACCATATCTCCCAGCTGATTAGATGCATTCAAATTTGAACAAATTTCGAACAATGTTTTCGTTAGCGACTGAATCATTTTTACTGCAATGGAACGGGCAAGGGAATATTGGCAAGGTCATTTGGTAATTTTTTTCCTTAGAATACAGTTATTAAGTTCACCCAGTATGTATACGTACATTTCTTGTGGCAATTTATACTCCATTTCTTAAAGAAACTCAACCTGGAATTGATCAATCAAGAGCAAAGACATGCAATTATGGACAGGCTGTAAAATTTGGGATAAATTGATCAATTATTGTTAACCTGAGAATGGTATTTTAGGGTGACCCATTACTTCTAACTTTCACAACTTCTCTTATGATTTTTCGAAAAATTTAAATTACTAATATTTGTATTAATTGTATAAATAAATGCCCAAAAATCTCTTCGTTGTTATCCAAGAAACAAACGAATTGAATTTTAAACATTGTTACTGCAATGCAAACGGTAAGGGATGTTGGAAAGATCATGGGTTCATTAATTATTCCAGTAAACAATCAATGTACAAACCCAGGGTTTGTACAGCTCTACGATGAATTTATGCTCAATTTTTCGAACAAATTCAGTCTTGAATTAAATTGAATCAAGATCCAAGATGTGATTTTGTGAGCTGGCTGTAAAATTAGGCATTAATTCTGATCAATCATAATTAATTTGTCCTTATTTTTTTCAGTGTTTACACACCGTTTCACGAGGAGAGCAACGACAATAGTACCAAAGCATGGCAAGCAATTGCCAATTCGCTCATATTGATGGGGGTCATTGTATGCATGACAGTCGTTCTAATCGTTCTGTATAAATACAGATTTTACAAAGTCATACACGCATGGCTCATTATAAGCTCTCTCATGTTACTCTTCTTATTCTCTATATTATACTGCGAGTAAGTACATTTTTTTTTTTTTATTTTACCATTTTATATATATATATATATATATATATATATATATTTGTTTACTTACATTTTTGCAATGTCCTTTAAAAATAAATTATATTTTTGCAGAGAAGTATTAAAAGCTTACAACATTCCAATGGACTTGATAACGTTGGCCATAGGACTTTGGAATTTCGGTATCGTTGGCATGATATGCATACACTGGCAGGGACCTTTGCCTCTGCAGCAAGCATATCTTATATTCATTGCGGCTTTGATGGCCCTCGTTTTTATCAAATATCTGCCCGAATGGACAGCATGGGTCGTATTGGCCGTCATAAGTATTTGGGGTATGTTTGTCCTTCATAAATTGATTTACGCGCATTCGTGGGAGCATTTGACCCTTTTCGGGCATAAATCAAGTTTTTTTTTTTGTCAAATTTGTCCCACTTTACGAAGGGACAAATGTTGAAAACAACATTTTTTTAAGTTCCTTATTTGGTAAGCTTTAATTTTTGAAATGGATAAATCATCCAGCTTAACGAACATTAAAACTGTTAGACAAAACCTCTAGACAATGCTTCATAGATTCTTCATTAAGAAAAAAATATTTTATTGTTGCAATTTTCAAAAGCAGGACTAAATGCCTCTTAAGTCCTGTAGATATTATCAATAGGTACATTAAACGAATTTTGCAGACTTAATAGCGGTATTGACGCCAAAGGGACCCTTGAGAATTCTCGTGGAAACAGCTCAAGAGCGTAATGAGCCAATATTCCCAGCACTGATATACTCGTCCACGATATTATACAGTTTCACGATAACTTACGCCGGTTACGTCGGTGCAGCGACAATGGCGAGCGGAGATACAGCAGCTGGTGACGATATAGCATCACCAGCGAGGGCCCAATCGCAAAATCAGCACAATCCAGGTTCTGGAGACGGCGAAGATAGTGGGTTCACGAACGAATGGGTTGAGACGCATGGTAATAATATTTTTATTGTAAAGAGTTGCACATTGCTTCCAAATTATTTTATCTTATTCACAAAGTTTCTCGATGAGACGGTGTTCTTCTAAACTTTTTGGCTTCATCATAGAGAATGCGCTATGAATGTGGAAAAAACGGAAAAATTTATTTACTTCAGGAAAAAAGTTATTTACTTCATTATCATTTAAAACATTTTTTAATATTTTTCGAAACTCAACATTTCTCCATTACTCGGGATTAAAGAAAATCGCACGGGTCACAGATTAGTGAAAAACTGTTCTTTTGTCACGTACACAACATACACACACCGAAGGATATCGCGATATATGAGTTTTTAAATTTCCAAAATGGCTGTGTTCCACATTTTTTATTGTTATTGTTTTTTTTCAATATCGATACCAGTTCAGTAGTAAAAATGGTTGAGTTCCAAAAAATGTTCCAGCCCAATTTGTCTAGAGTATAATCGATTGATCGATTGATCGAATAATCGTTAAATTTCCCATTACAGCCGATCGTGGCACCAGAAGAGCTCAACAAGTGCGTGAAAATTCATCAACCGCGACCGAGACGAGATCGCAAAATCCTCGTCTCCCTCAGACACAACAGAATGAACCGTCACAGGCTGTCATGGCCGAAGAAGAGCGTGGTGTCAAGTTGGGTCTGGGAGATTTTGTTTTCTACAGTGTTCTCGTCGGAAAAGCATCGAGTTTCGGTGATTGGAATACCACATTGGCGTGTTTCGTCGCCATACTCATCGTACGTCCAGCTCATTTCTTCTTACTTCCTATTTTCGTTATTTCTATGATACAGCTCGAATAATTAATTTATTTATTTATTTATTTTTCTTTGCAGGGTTTGTGTCTGACGCTGTTGCTCTTGGCAATCTTCAAAAAAGCCCTACCCGCTCTACCAATATCGATAACATTCGGTCTTATATTTTACTTTGCGACTCGCGTTATAGTTGCACCGTTTGCCGACAGTTTGGCCAGTGAACAAGTATTCATTTAACTCTAAAAAGAAATTGTCATTATCGAAATGACTTTCCTCCTTTTTTTCCTCTTATAATTTATTACCCCAACTCTCCCAAGTTTCTTTTGTTAACAATCATTAAAGGCAATCGATATTTGCCGATTTTTTTCCGGAAATCGAGTTAAAGTTTCATCGTTCGCGTTTGCCGTGCGCGGGTGAGGCTCCTACAGAGCCAAACGAGCCACGTGAGGCTCTTCACTGTTTTTGTTTTCTTTCTTATTATTGGTAAAACGATGATCAAGGATGAATGACGATGTATGCGAAAAAAACCGTCGGATACCAAGCAATCGATATCACGATATATATCATTGAGTAATAAAAAAAATAATTAAAAAAAAAAAACCCGCATATCAATCTCGATGTAGACATTGCGCACAAATGGCAAATTGGTTCAAGCTATGCTAAGATACATTTTAATTTTTCCATTTTAATTTTGTTATATATTTTTTTATTATATGCCTTTATATTTACAGAACGTCAGGTGTAAAAAAGCTGATTGGTTAGCATTGACGAAAGTTGGATATGAAACATATGAGGTAACGTAGTACATTTTAGAATATAATGGTACTATATAACTTTGCTAAATTTACAGTAGCGATGCTCTCTTTAGCGTCGTTAATATACATATACATCTTTATGACATATGCTGGGAATGCTAAACACCAGATATTCCTGAAAATCCGTTTGCACAGCCATGGGGAAAGAATAACAATCGCATTCGCATTGGTCACCGGCTTTCGCAACTTTTCACAATCAATTTAGATATACTCACTAATAAGAATATTTTAATAAGTAGTTTAGGCAATCGCGGGCACGTGAAATTGGACCATTCGAATGATAATCATTGCATGTTTTCTCAAACAACAACAAAAATTCTCCCTATACGATATAACTCTCATTTCATCAATATTTTTCATTTCAACACTTTGTCTCAATTTCACGATAAAGCGGAAAACGTAAAAGTGGCGCGCGTTACTCCGAACGCCATAAATTCGCATTCAACCCCCATGGAAATAAATCATAGGGTGAGAATAAACCAATGAATGACAGGCTAAGAGTATTCTGTAATATAAATTAACTTTTCATTTGAAGAATTTCACCGAAGAATATTTTATATTAAAAATACTTTATATATAATGAGGATAACGTAAAGTTTTGTATACACAAACATTCAACGGGGTGAAAAATCTTTTTAAGGAATATATAGAGGAAAATAGTTTGATATGTTCGGAATTATCAGTGAATGACCATGGCCAAATATTAAACGACAATAAAAGTATAAAACGTTCAAGCACTGGCTATACTTTATATCTGAACTCTTGTGAGATTTATTATTCAAAAGTACCTTAGTAATGCAGTAAAAATAATTATTCACTGCATAACTGACAGTATAATCTCAAAATCGCTTCATAGGACATCAGATCTTATTCATAAATATCAGAAACCAAAATGAACGAAAAAATAATAATAATCGGGAATGTCTAAAATCCAATTGAAACTGTTCGTATGCTACTAGCAAAGATATTTGTATTAATTATGAACAGTTTTCCATGAACGTGGTAATTGACTCGTGCATCCAGCCTATCCGAAATATACGAAAAATATATAAAATATTGAAGCAGCAAAGAATGAGACATATCAAATATACTTTTCATGCCAAATATACGTGTTAGCACACAATATACATGGAAAATACATATTTTATATATTTGAGATATATTTTTTATCGGCAAAATTTTATATATTTTCAAAATATAAATTTTGCATATATTTCTTTTCCATGGAGGTTTGATTTGCTTATCGTACATATATAATTTATCTTTAAGGTGATGTGATACTACTCAGTCGGCAAAACAGATTTTGCGTAAGCCATTGCAAGTGCGAGAGAGAAAGCTGCTTTCACTCCGGTATCAAAATTCTCCGAAAGATCAACCGTTTAGTGGAATTTTGGTACGCATCTTTTGTTACCGGCAGAGGAGTAGCACATCGCCTTAAGTACACCACTTTTCCTGATTATAATCCGGAAGAACTTTTCAACAGCGATATATAATATTCTCTGCGCGTTTTTTTGCTCGATACGCGACGATAACGCTATAATAATAGTACGATTTTAACTAAATAATTAAGATATATATATCTATTTATTAGGCATCACCGATTCGGTCGATACTCAGTCAATATTTTGTGAAAAGCTATGACCTGTTTGTCGATTGCCAAAAAACAAAAATAATTGTGGCATATGTTGGTTAATTCGTAATATCTTCAAATCCATCATCGAATTGAGATTCTCAACAAGCGAGAAACTAGATTAATTCTAGTAATTATTTATCTTTTTTATTTCTTCTTCGTTATTCGTTTTTTTAAATTCTTAGTGCGTTAGTTTAGTCGAATACTGATATTCTCGTCGAAGCGATTATGCAGGAGTGATATATACGAGATTCTCATGAGAATTCGTCGTCCACGAGCTTATATTTATTTCTAGCTCGAGGAATGGGAACATGGTTCCCGCGCGATGAAACTCTAATTTTATTTAAGACCAGAAAGAGAGAGAGAGAGAGAGTTAGTAGACAGAAAAACCATGAGGTCCACGCTGTATCCCGTGCCAAGTCTCCGCCTTACAGTCTGTGCAGCAATTTATTTGAGAATCGTGATGAACAAAACAAAGAGGATAATTATGATCAATAAATAATAAAAATAAGGCCACCGTGATTTAGCCCATTAACGACAAGAAAGTTGCCAGCAGGAAAATATTAGACCGATTAGTAGAAACTCATTTAGATGTCTCGAAATCAGTAATTAGCGGATACCGAAATCGGAAAGTAAAAAAAGTACAAACAAGAAGACGAACCAGCAGCGTGGGCCAATTAGTTTGCCTTAGCTCGTGCCATATTTGCTGCTCTCAAAGGTTCCCCGTCTGAAGAACGAGCTGAACTCCAAGAGCGATTGCTTATCAATATTACCGAGATTACCGTGAAACTTGTACAGCGGCTCGCAGCTTGGTAATTCCGAACATATTTGTATCAACCCTCGTAGATACTCCTCGAGACGTTTTCTTCGTTGACGAGCTACCACCTCATATCTCGGGAATACCTGTCGAGGAGGAAAACGTATCGCGGCAACCTGAAACAAAGAAGAACAATACAATCATTAAGAAAATTCCCACTCGAGACATATCACCTCGATTTCTACTATGACAGAGTTAGGCAATTCTTATTTAAATGATTTGACTAAAACTATTGATAACTAATGCTGATCGATCGATCGAATTGATAAATGCGATATTCAAAATACTTAAACGCATCCAACATATTTCATCCATACATTTATTAATATCTTATACAAAATGAAAATATAATTATTCGAATAATGCCCAACTTTGTATGAGAAAACTTTTTTCTTAATTCTTTGGCGAATCGTTTACTGACACAAAATCACAAAAAAAAATATTTCGCACGGGTAGTTTACCCCCTCAAGGAGGTACTACATTGTCAAACGGAATTGCTTATGTAGCGTCCTCGCACCAAATATATTCGTATTAAGTTTCATTGGAATTGGTTCAGTAATTCTCATTAAATAAAGCTTTAGTGGTTATTACGAAAAAAAAAAAAAAATGGCGGGCCATTGTCAATAAAATAAAAATACGTGACTTAGATTTTTGAACTCTACAACGTATATCAAGATGAACGAGATCGGGGCCTGGCATTTGGAAATGTCAAGAATAATTAAATGTACAATTACGAAATTGCCCAATAATTTATGGGTGGACGAATCCACCAGTCAATGACCGATTCAACGAAATTCATAATATAAATGTTATTTTCACTTAAAAAGTTGAAGAATATTCTATTAATACTTTATACACTTTATATTTTATATAATCGCGATATACTAAAGCTTCGCATTAACAAGCATCGAACAAGGGAGAATATATTTAATAATGTAGAGGAAAATAATTCGGTATTTTGAAGTGATCGGTGAATGATCCACCAGCGACATATTAAACGATAAATCATTGAAAATAAAGGTACGAAGGTAAGCCACAGAATTGTCAAATTTGGTATTCATTAAAGGCTTAGTTATTTAGAAAATATAATTGTTTACTACAAAACTGATAGCCGAACTTGATGCGACATTACATCTCATCCCTGAAATATGGGGAAAAAAATGGAGTACAAATAACTTCACTATTGAAGACAGAAAACGCATAAGCAAACAATTGCAACCATTCTCGTGGTAATAACGATTAGATTCAATCTATTATTGATACTTTTTCATGCAACTAATCATTCACTGATGAACTCATCTTATATTCTTTGAGAAAAAGTATGAAGAAATAATGATTTTTTAGTTGATTCATACTTTTTATATCCATCTTTGACAATTATTTTGGTGCTGCAAACTATTTGAAATGATTTGCATATATTTTTTTAAATCGTGCATCTAGATTATATACCATTGTCTCGACTCACCTTGCTGCCATATTTTTGTCTCATTGAATTGTATAGCTCGCGAAATCTTCTGTAACGTCTTAAAAGAGTCCAACTGTCGTCCTGTGCGACAACTCGGACCTCGTACTCGTAATGACTGGACGTGCCAGCACCTCTTATAACGTACGATGGCACACTGATAATAAGATTTATCAAATTTTCAGAATTTCCATCGCTTCCAATGAGCGAGGGCAAAGATCTCGTTATGGATAGCGAATACGGGCTGCCAAGACGATCGCCACGATTGAGGCTCTGTAAAAATGAAACAAAACAAAAATTGCTAAATATTTCAATCAAACCGAATTTAGAAAAAAAAAAATAATAATTTATGAAAAAATCGACTAACGGTTAAATAAACCGACGAGTATCCCCGACTGGGTGAATTTCTCGAGACAACAGGCCGATTTCTATTGGGCATTTCTTCGTCCGGATCGCTCAGAGTTCCCCTCGAAGTCATTTGAGGCCTTGTGATAATTGTCACTGTCGCTGAATTCTGACTCAATGTTGTAGGATTCCAGCGTTCAGCATCACTGGCTGATTCGGTTTCTGAATAATCCGTACCAGTGTCCAATCTCGAAATTCCTGGCTCTCCCTCGTTTCGCTGTGACTGTTTTTCTCGCTCGAGGAGAGCAACCTCAAGCTCGATCTGTTGCTTCTGAAGATCCTGCAGTATCGATATTTGCCGATTTAAATCATCCTTTGACGGTGTACTTGCCTCGAGACATCTCATAACGTGCATTCTTTGCCTTGCTATACGCTGATTAAGCCTCCTCATCGTTTGATTCTCACGCAGTAATGTCTCATCCTCAATCGCCAGTGTCTCTTCAGAATCCTCACGATTATGCAAAAAATCGTCCTCCGACGGTAAACCAGAATCAGATTTAAGACCATTCTGTGAGTCACCGTCGCAATTAGAATCACGTCGTCGATTGTTTAACGGTGATTCTGATGTCTCATTTTCTGACATTTTTTTTAACGTTTCGCCAGACAATTCTTCTTTCTTAGTCAATATTTCATCAGTCTCATTCTCGATCACAGTTGACTCGTCGCTTTTTTCGTTCGTCGATGATTTTTCCCTCACGGGAGAATCCAATCGTGTTTCAGACTTTCGTCGTGTCAAAAATGCGACAGTCTCGGGAAACAATGACCGCAACTCCGGCGAATCTGCCGCAGCTGTATGAAATGTTTCTGCGGTTTCCATTGACATTGGATCGTCACGAGGCAAGATGGACAGTGCGGAGGCAATTTTTAATTTTCTGTTGCACGCATCCTGAAAGGATTTTAGATCACAGCTCGAGACCATCTCCTCACTGCTCGTTGATCTGCCACCTGGTGATGCTGGCAATGCTCGCTTTAAATTCAACGAGAGACTCTGCTTTCGCTTCAAAATTTCCTGCAATTGTTCCTGCGTTCTCTTGGCCAGTAGCAACTTTTTTTCTGTTATCTCCTGGCCCTCGAACTGCGAACATTCAGTTAGAAATTTCAATTTTTTAAAATCTTTTTTATTTATTCAAATTTGATAATTATATTTTTTTGCCACCAGAGGACATTTAGCTCACCTCCAAATTCAACATTTGTTTCTGCTTTTCGGACATCTCCAACAATGCTTCCTCCATTCTGTCGACTTTGCTCTGATGCTCGTTCAAGGATCTGACTTTGCTCTGCAATTCTGTCTCCAGAGCGGCCAATTCCTTTTTCTATGAATTTGGAAGGAAGAGTTCAGAGACTATTCGAATCAGTTTAAAGCTACATATTGTTCTTCCTTATGAAGGAAGCTTTTTCACGAAATTCTTTTAATTTCCGATATTTTTGTGCCAATGGGCTGAAAAGGCTCCGAACATGTAAAAAATCACGTATAAACAAAATTGTGATCGTTTATGTGCTGCCCTTAGAAAATTCAAGTGGCTATATCAAAGAAAGCTCTTAAGCAGTCATGTTTAAATTTAACGCACCAATAGAGAAACGAATTTTGGTCGAAATTAACAACCAAAGGCTTCACATTTTATGGGATTTACAATTTCTTGAAAAATTGTCTCGAATGCAAATTTTGAGATAAATTGTTGTACACAACTGAAGGCTGAACTAGATAAAGGGATTTGGAAGCTTTTTAAAAAATCATGTCAACCTTTACCTAAGGTAAAGGTAAATACCCAACTCTTAAAAAAAAACACATTTAAGAATGGTTAATACAAGATTTGAGACGATCAATAAAAGAATTCTAATTGAACTCTCCGCCCGCAATCATTTTTTTTTTTTTTTTTTGCGAATTTAGATCACTTAATTTCTCTTATGTTATATCACGTTCTAGGTTTTTAAAAAATCTACAAAAATTCTATGTGACTTCTTAAACTCTTTAGAATATGTTCCAATAGTGGACAAACTTTAATGTTAAGGTGATGTGCTACTACTCAATCGGCAAAAACAGATTTTGTGTAAGCCATTGCGAGTGCGAGAGAGAAAGCTGCTTTTACGCCGGTACCAAAAAGAGCAACCGTTTAGGAGTATTTTGGTACGCAGTTTTTGTTACCGACAGAGGAATAGCACATCGCTTTAAGTGTTTTTTTTTTTTTATATAACGCTACACACTTAAGAAAAATTCAAGATAATAATTTTGACGGTGTCTTACAAAACCCAAAGCGCAGACGGAGGGTTAATAGAATTTTACATTGTTTAAATTTCGACAACGTTCAAAACTGAGCAAACCTCATATTGTATTGTTGAAAAGAAGGGAGGAATGGTGCAAATTAGAACTTGGTTTCTTGGATTCTTGGTTTCTTCCTATCCTTTCTATAGGGGGAGGAATAGGGGAAGATTATGAGGTAGCGTTGTGCAACTTAACCGCACCGTTTTTTTCTTCGATTTTTATCGGCTTTGAATGATTAACAAAATGTTGTCTGATTTAAGAAACTTACATGATGATTGACGAGTTCCTTCATCGCATCGGCAGATTTCTCATCGTTAAGGCTCGACCAGGATTCTGGTAGACTGCCATCACTTGCCGCACCGTTCTCGGTCTGGAAAATTAGAAATTCTATTTTACACTCTTACAAAATAATTTATTCTCAGTTTCAAGGCACAAATTAGCCCCAAACCACCGACGAGCATCATTTGAATAATGAAAAACAGTTCAAAGTAATTTTTCGACAAGATAATTTGTACAATATCTAATTATGGCGATATTAATTAAGGGTCATTTAAAACAATTTATCTCAAAATTAATATCGTTTTTCGAGAATGATTATTAATAATTAATTTTCATGTGAAATTATTTTGAATTACTCGAACGTTGTTCTCGTTTCTGTGCCGAAATGCATTGACATTTTCGTTCGAAAATTCGTTCTCTGTGTAATACATCAGAAGATTTCCACCATTGTTCCCTTTTACGTGGTACCGGCCATGGAAAAAAACATATACTCGACGCACAGAACTTTTCGTCGTTTATATATATATATATATATATATATATATATATATATATATATATATATATATATATATATAAGTTAAATTGAGCAAACTTCACTGGAGTTTATTGGCCTTTTGGGGTCTTTTGCAAACACATCCCAAAATATCTCTGATACATTTGCACCAAGTTTAACACGCCATATACTTTTCCTCGTTGCATAAAATCATTTCATTTGTCATTAATATGTACATGAAAATTATACGTTGAATAAATATTAGCTTGGATATAATTTCATACTTACAAATACAAATTATACAATTTTTTGTCAATATATTCAATTTATCCAAAATACGTTTTAATGTATCGAAAATATACAAATTTTTGTCAGAAATATCTTCTATTCAGCCAACATCGATTATTTGTAATTAATCGTGCAAATACGTTATTCCCATGGGGGATGTAAAGTCTGAATCCTTACCTTGTCCCACTGATGACGTTGTCTCGAAAAATCGTGATTGTTCGTGAACTCTTGGAACTGTCGATGTTTGGACTGTAGAGTGGTACGCAGAGAGGCGACTTCCCTACACAAACTTTCTACCTAGCCACACATACACACCGATGCGTTAACAAAACAATAACTGGTAAATTAATAGGCTCGAACATGTCTTTCTTTCGTGTTTTTTTTTTTTTTTCTTTTTTTGCTCTTCTTTCGCTCTTCTTTTTTCTTGAAAAAGCATAAAATAAATTTATTACAACACAAAAATATTATGATCATATGTATGTGTAATTTTTGATTACTATCAGGACGAACTTTTGTTACTGATGAAACATATAAAGATGTATGTTTTTTTTTGAATATTACTTACATGACGTGAAATGAATAATGAAATTAAAATAAAAAAAATAAAGGCGAAGAAAAGAGGCTCAGGTATCTTAACGTTTAACATAAAGCATGCGTGATTCAACATTTTACTCTCTCTCCCTCTCTTTCTTTCAATATATAAAATAGCAACAATCGACAGTACACTGACCACGTTCGTCGCGATATCTTACCTGCGCCAGCTCTTTGCCAATATTTCTAATCAACGCATTTTATTGACTAAACCCCCCCACCTCCAAACAAGACAAGTTCATACATCTACAACTCCATTGCCAAGATCATTTTATTTTTGTTGGGTTTGTTAATGAAAACTTTACGCGAGAGTCGCGTAGAATGAAAGAGAGAAAACAAAAAGAAAAAAAATTTAAGTTTTTATTTATTTTTTCTTTCTTTTAGTCGATGTCATTTACACGTGTACGCGACCCTGCACGAGTGCAACGAGCGAGCTGTAGCGATAGAGACAAATCACGTGTTAAATGTGTCGAACGTATCGCGAAAGATTCCAAGGCCAATTTTTGTAAGAAAAATTTATTAATCAACAATAGTGTATAACAATGCGTTTTTCTTTTTTAATCCTTTTTTTTTCCTTGCATTTTTATCGCATAACAAACCCATAGGCATTCTATCGACAAAAAATTATTTCTTCTTCTCCACTCTATGTACATGTTCCTTTTGTGTATAACTCATTATACACATATTCATTGTCGTTTCTCTACATAATTATGTATAACATTCCATGGGACAATTTTGGTCTCGTTCGTCCGGCAACACATCTTAACGAAAGGATAATCGAATAAAATAATCTTTTGAATCGATCTAATATAAATATACATATATATATATATATAGTACATCCACGCACCGAAATTAATTAATTTTTTTCTATACAAATTTACACTATAATTACAAAAATTCTGGCAAACTTTATTTCAAAGCGTCATCTCTTCTTTTCATTTTACTTCATCTTCTTTTCTTTGTCTATCAGAGACGCCCCACATGGAATAAAAATATATGTCCGACAAAATCTTGTGTATGCGAGATATGTATGTATGCCGTTGACCTAAAATTAAAAGGGCATAGCGAATGTGTACGAGCTATACTCAAGTACCCGCCTTTTTCGATGTTAGGCCACCGATATTTTTCACTTACATGCCACAAATATATCGCACACATATATATATATATATGTAAATATATTTTAGCTGCATTTTCGTGCCAAAATCTCTGATATTTGCAGATATATATTTCCATGAGGAACTTTAGGCTCTCGTGAGTCAGTTTAGTTGAGAAAAAGAAAAAATTAAATATAAGCAGTTTATAATTACAGTCAGTACTAGAGCCTCCCAAGACACCAGCCTGGGCAGTATATTTTAGTCTGGCGATAGACGCCATTCGATAATTAAGAAAAATTGCACAGTTTCCGTTGAGTCTCGTAGCTCGTTCGTTGTCGAGTCGAACAACATGAGTTTTGCATGTTTGTCGTTTTAGGCCATTTTTTTGTTTTTTGCTTGTTTTTTTTCGTATTCTTGTGTATGCCGTCACATGTCCAATGGGCATACGTGAGAATGAATGATAATGTTGCCGGACAAACAAATGAGGACACCGAGTGCGACGAGGATGAGGTAAAACTGATACTTGACCGATATTACTGCTAATTCCGGAGATGGCGGATCCGAATCACTTACTTGTGTCATCTCGTCCCGTCGTTCCTGCTCAAGAACTCGCCTACGACTTCGTAACTCTCGCTGTCGTGATTCCAATGCCGCTATCGCCTCGGCCCATTCACGCCATTGAGCTCCCCATTCGCGTTCCAATTCTCTCTGAGCACCCTCGAGTGCCTCCCGTCTCGCTGTCCATCTCTCCTCTCGTTCCTCTTGTTCTCTCTGCCCGGGGCAAAGAAAAACAAATGGTCTATTAATCACCCAAAAAGTTAATAATTGCAAAAAAATTGAGAAATCTAGAAATATCCTTAGAAAATTGTCTTTTTCACTTTCTTCATGCCCGACACTGCGAAATTTCATTTTTCTCAGTTTCACTCGATCGATGTAGAAAATTTCGGCAGGATACATAAATATTTGCTACAGTTGAAGCATCTATTAGCTATTTTTTGTTAAAACATTTCATTTTTCATACAATTTGAATTACTCTTTTGATACTTGCTAAATATCCTTGATGAGACCTTGGACGAGATTTTGATACTTTCTCATAGAGAAACCAATTATTATTTTTTTATCGCGATTTTTATGTCAGAGTACATAAATCGTCCAAATCTTCAGAAAGTTATGTTTAGAAAATATTCGTGTTTTTGTCAAAATTAAAATGGCTATCTGGAGAATATATTGAATCATGTTTACATTTCTCACACATAAGTCGAGCAGCAAACTGCCTTGTTTTCTGCGATTTATGCGAAAATACTAGAAGGGTTTCGAATTTTATGGCATTTTGAAAAAATTTCATAAAAATGTCTATGATCACTACGAATTTTCTAAATTTATCAGCTATTGAGCTAAAATTTTTTTGCACATTCAGGCTAAGCAAGTAGCACGTTCGGTAGTGAACTTTGCGAGAATAGATAGAGGGGTTCAGATAATATGTATTTTTTTTTGCAATGCATTTAAACCCTTTACCCCGACTTCACTTATATTTTCTTTTCTTTTTTTTTATTGCAATAGCCCCTTCATTCTATACTGTGTCGATCCGATCTTCTTATCGTTTTTTTTTACCTCTGAACCACAATTATTTTGTGCCCAAGCTTTTCATCTGACTGATGCAGTCTTCCGGAATATTGATATAAAATTTATCTTCACAAATTGAGGTATGTTTGAGGACGTTTTATGCTAGATTTTGCCGAATATTGTAAATAACGTATATCAATTCAAACAAACCTCGAGCTATCGAGCTGAAAGGGAAGCTGCAAAAAGTTACAAATTTTAATTTGCACATTGCCCCCTCGTAAATTTTGCCTATCTACAAAATTGAGAAAGCGACTTTGTAATAAAAAGGCTTTTATGGCTGTAATGAAAAATATATAAAGCAGCACGATGAAATTTCCTGTTTTGTTTCTTTCTGATTCAAATAAAGCTTCCTCTCTATAATGATGCAAAAAGCTGCGCTTCCATTTCGAATTGTTTCACACTGTGGATAATAACATACCTTGAAGTCTTCTTTTTCCTTGATCAAAGCGGCTTTTTGTTGTTCCAATTCCTCGATAGCTCGTAGATCCTCGCTCGAATTTAACAAATTGTCACTGGACGATGACGCATGAAGATCAGAAACGCTCCAGCTGAGTAACGAAAGCCTCGAAAGATTAACAACGGTAGATTGTAAATTGCCATTTCCAATACCGCCCTCTTTTCGTAATTTTGCCGCCTCGGCCGGATCGTTGTAACGAAACATGTTGTTACGCCCGAGCAATATAAGACAGCCTTGTGAGAGTCTTGTGGGTTTGTCGACCTGAGCCGTATTGATCCAACAGTGCGTTGACAATGGATGAAGAGTTGCGACACCAGCATCGAGCTCGACAACGCAATGCTCAGGCTCGACATCGACACCAGTGAGAACGATATCCTGCATCGTCGTTGCATCCTCCGTACCCACCAAAGTTTTACCCTCCTTTAAATGATAGAGAGTCACACCTGTGCTCAATAAATCATCGTCTATACCAACGAGATGTGGCATTTCCGAATCCAATACAACACCAACGCCGCTCTTTCGCAATCCAAGAGCTCGCTGTTCTTGCAATATTTGCTGCGTCTCGCGCCATTTTTCCGCCCATTCTTCCGTAAGCACCTTTTCTTGCTCCTGCTTCTCGTGGATCTGAGCGAGAAGTACCTTTTGCTGGGGTGGCCTCTCCAAGCTCTGCTAACGAGAAAATAATAATTCACTCGTGATATTGAAGAAATAAGAAAATCTAGGAATAAGTGAAACGAGTGATGCGAGAGCAATTATGTAAAATAACCGTCATTTTTCAGTTTCCATCAAATTATGGTTATCATGACCTTCGTGTGACATAAACTTCAATTTAATCCGATTTCTATGTAAAATGGCGGTTAACTTTTTTTCGATAATTTTCTTTTTCCATTGTTGAGAATTCAAATGGTTGAATGCATTTAAGATATAATTGCTCCTGAGTACTTATTTCACGTCTTAACGGACGTTGCATTAATTTAATTAAAAATTTTGATGATACGATGTTTGAGTAGGCCAATGAATTCGAGCAGACCGCTCGTGAGCGATTCGGTAATTTCTGTCATTTTCCAAGCATTGTTGTGACAGTCGTGTAACAAGTCACGTGGCATTGCGCGCGAGAGGCTCGATGGAAAGGCAAGAGCCAGCTGCTCTGCCGGATATTGCGACAGAACACAAGTAGACAAAAAAAAGTGTGTGGTAAAAATATACTCGCCATGTCTTTGCCGATCAACGACTTGAGTTTCAATATTTCTTCTCTGAGTTCCCTGATGAGCTTGACATTTGGATCCTCGTTTATCGTTGGTTTGTTTATTATATTTTTAGCTCTGTTAGCGTATCTCAGGGTGCTCAGTGTCTCACCGTAATTACAATCGGCTGGACTTATCGCAGCGATCATTATCGTCTTTGAATTGCCACCTAGCGAGTCTTTGAGCAACCATGTAAGTACGCTATCGCGATATGGTATGAAGACATTTTTCCTCGAACAATTTGAGTCACCGCTGGCCGAGCTCACCTCAGCAAGGGCCGATATCACAGAACCGAGTGTAACGAGAGACTTGTTTATGTGCGCACCCTCCTTCAATCTTTGTCCCGTAGCCCCGGTAGCGTTGGCTCGTTCGCTGAACAAATAGCATTTTAAAAAAACATCATTAATTTAAATAAATAACACGTAATGGAATGAATGAATAATAAAAATAATTAATCATTAAGTTTCAATAATAATTAATGATAGGTCGTTTTGTTGTTTACACTTTTTTGGCGTATCGAGAACGACGATCTTTCCAGGTAAATATTTTCAAAAAGTTGATTAAATCTTTGCCAAATCTTTGTAAAAAATAGTCATACGTCGAAAAAATTAATCTCTTGGTGAACTTCTTTGGTAACAATATGAGCACTGTTTGCTTAATTCAACTCCAACTTTTTTTCGTAGAATTTGGTAAAAAGAAAAAAAAAACAAAAAATTCGATGGTAAATCGTCTCGAGAAAATTACCTGCCGGCTAGGTCAACCAGGTGGACCTTAGAAACTGTTTCCGAGGGCATATTTCCCTCGGAAAAGCCAGCCTGCACGAACGTTATCGTAAATATCGCGTGACTCCTGGAGCTCACATCGTTCATATTTGTGCTAGCGGTTGTTCTGTGCGTGTTACCCCTGACCATGCATTCCTGAAACAATGCAAATGTTCAGTGAATTTTTCCATCCCGTTTTCAACTCATTTTACATTACGTGGGAAAAGGACTGGCCCAAAAAAAGGTTTGTCCCAAGATGCAAAGATTATAGATAAAAACTATAAATATATATAAAATCATATAGAAGGTTTGACCAATTGTAAGCAACCCGATAAAGTAATAAATAATAAATTATTCACTAGAAATGGATAGAATTCATTGAATAGATCCGATTACACTCAAGAGCGGCTATTAATTATTAATTTTTTTAAACACGTTAAAAAAACGATGCAACTTTTACAGATTGCCTCTGAGCTTTTACCTTGTCTACACTAATATTTATAACATTTATTACTGCATCATTTGAATTTAATCGTGGAGGAACCTAAAAGATTAGAAGTTCAATCGTGAAAGATGGGATAAAAGTGAAATTTTATTCCAGCTCCATATATTGTTTTTTTTACCCCTCACTTCTAATCACTTCCTCCAATACGGGGAAGTTTGACCAGAACCTTCTTCTTAATTCTTAATCTTCTTAGTTGTTTTTTTTTCTAATCATGTGAATTCTGCATAGATCACTTTAAAATACAACGTTCGTATTGACGCGCATGACTGTTGAACAATAAGAGAAATGCCCAAAAGAATAATTGATGGTCAAACCTCCCTTTTAAAAATTATGTATATATAGTCACCTGAATATCGGAGTAATCGTAGACAAGATGGTTGGACAAATCCTGAACGTATGGTCCACGTTTAGGATGTTCGCGTACTTTTAAGGAATGCGATTGTGTCTGATCGGGCCTCAACAAATCTCTTACTCGCTCGTTGTGAATCTCGAGAAAGGACACCTCGGTTCTGTATGAGGCACCGCTCTCTTTTCCCGCTGCCATACGAGCGAAGAGAGTTTTGCATATACGAGGTATGAGACCCTGGGCTTCCTGCGACAATAAATTCATTAACAGTCGTCTTGCGATTTAAAAATTCAGAAAAAAAATTAGAATTACAATAAAAAAATCGAATACTATAAAACGTCCAGTCAATGAACACTCCTCGGCGAAAGAATGACGGCGAAACCTTACGTCATTTCATAAACAAAAATTTCCATCTTATCACACTCTCCTAACATCGCGCTGATAATTGGTTCGGAAGTCTGTCTGGTTTACAGTGCTGGAGAGCGTTGGGGGACGGTGGCGTAAAGGGTTGAAAAAAATCAATTGAAAAACGTGATATCATAAAGGCTGGTTTTTGGTGCGTCAGCATCAAAGAATGATATTTCATGTTAACCGGTAAAAATGGCAGACATTTTGGTTGGTGGAAAAGTGGCGGCAGACGTCAATAAAGACGCGCGAAAATGCGTATAACTTATTATACGGCGTTGGAACAAAAATAAATATTTATAGATAGTCATCAAAATTTTATATACGAAAGGGCATCAGGCAAAAATATTGAGCCGAACATCCTGGAAGACAACAACAGAGAGTGGTAAATCGCGCAGATTGGAGACCGGGCGCTGTAGCTATTTTCGATTGCCAACATTTTATTTTGTTATACTGTTACAGGTCAGGGTAAGAATTTAAATTATTCATTGTTGTTCATCATTATTTATTATTATCCGCTATTTTTTATTGTTACATAAATAAAAAATATGCGTGAATTTTCATTATCAAATGGACATGCTGATTAGTTTCATTGACCATTACGACAATCTTCAAATAGTCCCTCTGGACTTTTTTCATCATTGTATTCGTCGTTGGAGTCATTCCCATCGTTCTCGTAATCTGTAAAATTAATGAAAAGTTTTTAAGATTTTGCAGCGACCATATTCACGACTAGTTTATAAAATTAATACGTATGCATTTACCTGTATCATTTATGTTCCCATCCCGACTTGCGGGTTGAATAATAACGTCGTTTACCAAGGGTGGTGATTGTTCGCCCTCGAACTTGCAGATTCCGATAGATAGCAATTAGACAGATTTGAAAAAGCTTCTTGATATTCCGTGCTTTTCTGTACCAATGAAAAGGGTCTGTTCTTTTATTAAAAAAAAAATGCTGAATTGTAGTCACAACCGCGGTGCTTGCGTGAAATCCCGGTAAAGCTTTTGACATAGTTTCGCCTTGCAAGTTACTATGCAGTGAGATTATATCAATGAATCTTTAATTATTGGCAACACCATCAAAATATGCATAGTAATGGTAATTTGAATGTAGAATTGTTGAAATTTATTAGCAACTTTTTGAGCTTGAATCATGGTCTCAATGAGGGCTGATAAATTTCTTTGGGTTTGGGTTTGAAGTAAGATAAAAAACTTTTTGTTTCGGGCTGTCGTCCTGAACGATCTTGTTACTAAACCCTGCCCACATTGGTTTGTTCGGTATCTGAAATGTATGCGATAACTGGTCCAAAGCTGGTCTAATTGTTTAATCAATTTCAGATTGTCTGGCGCATTTCATTATCGATCGGTCCACCATTCTCGGTCTTTTCGGATATGGCATCAGTTCTTCCACCATTCTCGGTCTTTTCGGATATGGCATCACTTCGTCATAATTTTCTGGTTCCGGCGTATTAACGTTAACAGCGTCATCAACATTTTGAAATATAATCCCGACAGTATCATGCCGCGTGTCTGTGCCACTCCAAGTTTCGACATATCGGTTCGAAATTATTCAATGCAACTCCTTTATTTAAGTCTGCAGATAGTGTGTGATACCTTCCGGGCAAATGCTCGAACGGTTGGTAGAAGCAAAAGTCTCTTCCGTTTCGAGCTCTTCTATTCTACTATTGCTCCAGCAATGGCCGTATCTATTTAAAATATCAATTACCTTACGTCTACTTGTTAGACTTTTTATTATTGCGATGCCGAAAGTTAAGTGTTTGAAAGTATTCACTTGGTCATTTCTAACAGCATAAATGAGATCTTCAGCAAGAGATTTAACTTTCCACACACTTACTGGACTTTCTCTGCGTCTAGGACTTCCGCCACCTATAGTAATAGCGGTATTAAAAAAATTTGTAGCTCTTCTGGAATCGAGCATTGATCATTGATTAAATCTTGTGTTGTTGGATCATCTGGCAATGTATTTTTCTTTATGTTGAAAAAAGTGGTGTGTCTCGAATGTGCTTCTTTTAATGATGAATAAATCAAATCATCTCATGTATGACCGCGTGACTATGTTGCGAGTGTGAAAATTAACAATTTTAATTCGTTTATCAAATGTTTTAACACTTTTACCCTTCAAATGCTTTGCAGTAAATAACTTTTCTTCAGACTCAGAGTCCTCTTCGAATATTCGACGCAAAGTACTGATATTGTACCAATTGCACAACACATATAAAAAGTAGCATTCTCCGGTGTGTATTATGTTATATTCGATAAAGGTCCAGTTACTTCCCCGATCTTGTGTAAATTTCGTGTTCTGTGCCACGTAGTTCCTTCTTCTTTTGAGTCCACAGTTGATCGAAATTTATTCTTACAAGAAGACTCTGCAGTTTGTGTGGTATATAAATGAATTAATTTTGTTGATAATTCAAAATCAAATAATTCAAAATCATTTACATCTGTCGCCCACCACTTTATATTATACTTGAAAATAAGTCTTTCCAGCGGTGGATAACAGATGTTTCTTACCCTTTATTTTTAGTCGGGTTTTATCACAAAATATCCATACTTTTATATTCGATTAAGCACTGCTTGTCGTAGTATCCTGCGGTGGGGTCGATGACTGTTTTTCTGTATGTATTTCGAGATTATCTTCAATACCAATAATGTATTGGGAAGAAGTAGATGACTGCGCGATCATACCGAAGACGTGCTAGATATTTTGATTATTTCTGTATTGCAATATTTGCTCTTCAATGCTGCAAAAATTGTATAGCACTTGTGATGATATGCCCATTCGTGGGACTTACATCAGAGACGGTAAATATCACCGTATTTTAAATTATTTTTAAAGCGTATTTTTTTAACGTTGTATAAAATTTCTCCAACGTCTTTTCATTGAATAATATGACTTTTTCACTTTTGGTATGACAAATTACACAAACTGGAAAAACTTGAGCCATACTTTTACGGAATACTAAATAAAATGATAAATTCGTGCAGGAGTGTCTTCCATTGCCTGTAGGCTCATACTAACTAATATAACGGTCCGATCTTTCAACGGTTCCTTCTCAGGTAGTTCGTCTGGTAGTTGGGCCGGGCAGAGGGGGAAGAGAGATGAAGGGTATAACCGAATATGACTAGTACTAGTAGTCTAAGAAGGACGTGTAACTACTATTTTGAGAATGTATTTTAGGACTAAATTTTCAACTCAGAAAGATTATACCATAAATTGCGACACGTTGCAAAGCTAAATATTGCGAAATAACAATTAAATAACCGCGCAAATTAAAAATTTGCCGATTACTTCCACGCGATTTTCGCCCACCCACCATAGATTCTGCTCAGTGGGTACTTTCTCAATTCTGGTTTCCTTATAGAAGGAAGCTTTCTATTGTGATAGTATGAACATCATGGGAAGTGCTACAATTAAAATGTACCTCGGTATTTCAAACGAAAGTTGGAGCGAACGCGCTTTTTTCGAAAAAACTAAAAATTTAGTAAAATTCAAAATTTCATCATATCTAAACCGTACGATTGATTCTTGTCAAACTCAACACCAAGTATCCCTGTCCCTTAGCCAATTCGTGTAGCAAGTTTCAGTTTGATTGTTGAAATTTTACAAAAGTTAGAGCAAAGATAGTTTTTTTTTTTTTTTAATTAGAAAAATCTATAAAACCTGAACGATTCTCGCCAAACTGAATACCAAACAACCTTGTCCCCTAGTCTATTTTGATAAAAAGTTTGAGCTCAATAGCTGGAAATTTACAAAAGCTCGAGAAATTTATCGAAAAATTGAAACTACAATAAAATGAGACATCCGTTAGCGATCTGAGGATAAATTGTAGAAAACCGAGGTGGTACGTGGGCCCAACTTGTGTGCAAAGCTTCGACAAGATCGGTGGTGCCGTTCTCGAGATATGGCCATTTCAGTGTTTTACAAGCTCATCACATACACACATAGACACACATACATATGGACATTTTTTATAAATAGAATTTTTCGATTTTTTTCAACATTTTAAGTACTCTGACATCAAAATCTTGAAAAAAAAAAACGAAACCAAAGCTACAGCGCCCGCTCTCCGATCTGCGCGATTTAACGCTCTTTATCGTTATCTGCCAGGGTGTTTCGGTTCAAGATTATTGCCAGCCCTTTCGTATATAGAATTTTGATGACTTTCCATGAATATTTCTGTTTGTTCCAACGCTTGTGGTACGACGTAAGTTATACGCATTTTCGCACGTCTTTATTGCCGTCTGCCGCCACCATTCCACCAATCAAAATGTCTGCCATTTTTACCGTTGAACATGAAATATCCCCTGCTGTTATACTGAAAACTAGCCATTATGATATTACGATTTTCAATTGATTTTTTTTCAACCCTTTGCGCCCGTCCCGCAGCCCTCTCTACCGCCGGAAGCCAGGGGACTTCTGAATCAATTATCAGCGATGTTAGCAGAGTATGATAAGATAGGAAATTTTTGTTATAAAATGACGTAAGATTTTTTGTCGCAGTCTTTTAGTCATATATTTCTGCCCGGTTGACAGAAATTTACAGTCAATAAAGGATTACATTCTTTTTGGTGAAATTCTTGATCTTAACCCTGACCCTGAAACTTGAAGGTAAAAAAGCGGCAAAAGGCGATGTGTAACTCCGACCGATGGTAACAAATCATCTTTCGTACTTTCTCCGAAAACGTTAATATTTTTAAGAAAAGCAAACTCGGTTTTTATGCGTCTGTTAATTCTCGAAGAAAACCGATTTTCTTTTTGTTCAAAATATCAAGTCTCAAAGAAAGTAGGGAAGGCAATTTGTTACCGGATAGCAGCATCGCGTGGATATGGCACGTCGCCTTTGGAAACAAGTGCGAGTTATTGAGTCATACTTTAATCAAGATTTTTCGCGAGCAAACGGTTGATAAAGTTGGGACGGAATAAATTAAGTTTGGTACTCTAAAGATCCTGGAAGTCCAGTTTTTATTTTAATATAAGAATTGTTTGCAGATTCTTAACATATTCTTCAGGATAGATTCATTATGGATGATCATTTCACAGTAAAATCTGGGAATGTTTGGCCATTCAAGCGAGAAACCCACAAAGATTAGCTCAAAAATCATTAAAATTTGAATTGATTTTTCCTAGTCTTTCTCAATTCTAAACGACAAGTAGCTAATTGGTGTTGAGAACCAATCATCCCAATTCCCAGAAACCCCCAAAAATCCTCAGTAACCCAGAAAAATGTTAATCCCACAGTTTTTAAATTTAGGAAAATGTCAAGAGCTCATAAAGCCTGAGCGTTCATTGGCTAGCCATTCTACCCTAAAAAAGAGAAAAAGAATCTTAATTAAATGATAATTCTCAAAATTGGCAAACTAACCGGTGAGCCCATCATGGTGAAGGTCTTGCCGGATCCCGTTTGCCCATAAGCGAAGACGCAGGCATTGTAACCAGCAAAGGCACTTTCTATTACGTCCGTACCGAGATCGTAGAAGACCTGAAATGGATTTGTATATATATGAGTATCTGATGAACGGGGATACCTTAAACGGTGCGATCGAGAGTAACGTGACTCCCGGCATTAGTCGGAGGTGTAGCATTATGACGCGTGCGAACGAGAATCGCGTCATCGACGCGTACGTGATTGTTGCGAATATTCGCTTTGTGCAAGTAGCTAAGTAGCGCCACTTGTGGCCGAAGTTTGTACTTCACGGAATCATATGATAGAACATATGCCGGCATAGATTGACAAAAGGTTTTTTTTTTTCAATTTTAACATATGAAAATGATCGAGTAATATTGCCATCCCAAGAATTTATTAATCATCGGCAAATTCCCGATAGAATGTGATTTAAAATACTAAGTCTCAAAAAAGCAATACATCGACTTGGTACAAAACCAGCCAGTTCATATATCGGAGCGAGCGTGGGTGTTTCGCTTCACTTTTACCCTAGCACGACTAGTGCGCAAACCTAACAATGAGACTAAATCCAAGCATGTGTCTATGCCGAGATTGGGGATAAACAATTTTACTTTTTATTTAATATGTAGATATTGATAGCGCAAAGTTGAAAGGGAATATATCGAGTGTCAAGAGAGAACCCCCTTCTGGCGTTAAACGATTACATCGATATAGTTTACCAGCAGACGACAATCTTATGTCTACCTCACTATCTTTATCGCATATTCTCAGTACCAGACTTCTAAACTTGCCGTGGTCAGCTATCCCCACTTTTCGCCCACTTGCACATAGCGAATGTTCTCAACGACAAACTCTATAGAGCGGAAGCTCTCGCGACGCCCGCAGAATCTTACATAGCGAGCTGTTAGTCGTGACGCAAACGTGCGTGCACGTAACCTGCAAACGCTACATACGTGCGTTATACGTGCTGTCACCACTTACGTACTTATCGATAGTCAGCCGTTGAATAACGATTCCAATCACGATAGTCCATACTACATTATTTTAACGTCAAACGCTTGCCGAAAAGACTTTGGGTTCAATGATTTGCCATGAGCATATTTTTGGACAAACAGAGAGAGATAGAGAGCTACGTATGGGTCATCTCAACGTCAACTACCAATTTGTAACAGCAATTTCAGTTGTCCAAGAATGAATTAATTAATTAAAGGAGGCAAAATTTTCATTTTTTCATTTTTTCAGTTCATTTTTTAATTCATAAAATACTTAATTTTCTAGATCCAGACTGTCTTCATGACTCCCAAAATATTATAGTCTCGATAAAATTGTTTTTGGGCCATAGAAATATACTTTTTTCCTAATAAAAGGTTTATGTGGTGAAAATGTGTTGGATTCTGTGTGGAGAACATGTTGCTACCCTTAGTAAATTGTGGATTTGCCTTTTACCATTTGTTCGTTTATATACAGGGGGGGAATAATCGAGAAATAACTTTAAACATAAATGGCCGAAATGGCATAAAATGCCTTGTGATTGAATATAAAAAAGAGAATTTAAACTTTTTTTTTTAAACTCTTGACCAAACATTTTCAAAACCCAGTAATTAAAAAACTGCGCACAAAAAAAAATGAAATCTATAAAGGGTGAAATAATTCATATATGACAATTGTCCATGAATTATTATAAGAAGAAAAATCTATTATTTTTGCTGTACAGCTGGCAAATGTTTGCCAAACCCCATCAACGTTTTTTGATTATATCGTATCTTTTACATATTACCATATTATAGAAATTGAGGTATGTCCACACGAAGTCATAGGTCATAGTGACAGGATAGCTATGAATTAGGGATATGCGAGTAATTTGAAACGTCAAATGATTCGATGCGAATGAAATAATGTTATATTATTTCATGCGATGTTTGAATTGAACAATTCGAGCCCTCGAATAATTTGAATTTTCGAATAATTATAATATTGCACGATAATCTTATTTTCATTGATAATATCTTCGTAACGTACTAAGAATAAATTAAATAATTGATGCTTTAAGATTATTTGTAGGTACGTTAAATTATAATGTACAATGTTTTAAGAGGGGGCCGCGGGGCTACGACCGTCTTTGCCAATCGCTGGAAAAAAAATTGTACCGAAAATTTCAAACGAATGATCGTTCGAAATATCAACCAACTTAAAAAAATTGTCGGAGAAGTTGATTTTTTGTCAAAATAAATCAAATATTTAAAAAAAAATGAAATTCCTGGTACAATTTTTCGTCTACCGATCTGAAAATTGTTTTATATGACCAGAAAAACATTCCGAACCATCTATCGCTTGGGATTTATGAAGCAATATGTTTCGGCATATTACTAAAATTTACCAATTTGTTCCCGCGTTTTTGCTCGGAGACCCTCTCTAATGTTTATCGTATGCAATCACAATCAAAAGTTACATTCAACGAGCATTTAAATACATCGTAACAAGGTAAAAACATTCGGAAAAAATAAAATAAAACATCTTGAAAATACTGAAAACAATGATTTCAAATAATAATAATAATGCCGATAAAATATTAAGAAAAAATTTCAAAAAAAAATCAAAAAAATTTGTTGATTCGGGATCCCAGTCGGGATAACCATGCATTCCATATTGATATGATTCGACGACAAACAAGTTTTTATCATCCAAGCACTGTTTTAGATGCGTTTTACGCATCCAACGCCATCGTCCATGGCAAATATGACTACAGAAAGTGTCCGAGCGTCGAGTGAGTACTGATATCAAATTATATTGGCTGATCAAAGGTTAACATAAGTCTGAATGAATTGTGTCAAGTAACCTCACATGAAGCTAATAAACAATTTCAACTGTCAACCAGATAACGGACTCTCTATGACATTGAGCAGGGGCTTATTTTGATGGTGAATAGAGTGGTAGTAGAATCAAAATCAATAGATTAATTAAGTGTCAGGACGAGGAACGTAACGTTATATCACACCAGAAGTGAGTGTTTAAGATTTTTTCATTTTGGTAAAAATGGTAATATGGCGTATCTTCATGAATTTTCACCGGATTTCTATAAAACATCATGCATATTTGCTGGAGCATCGAACACATCTCAAATTTTTCCCGGTCTTTCTACACTGAAACAATGAAGATATCGCCAATGCATCAAGAACCCCCCCGTCTATCCTATTCAGGAAATGCAACAACAATTATATTTCGTAGGAACAAAAAAAATGTTCTCTTAAATTATTGATCAAATTGTTTTAACTACTTAATAATAATTTTTTGGCATTATTATTATTTAAAATGTATGGTTCTTTTTAATTTAGATTTTTATCGTATCGCGAAGTACTCAAAATTCTTAACGGACCTAACTATTCGTTGGCATAAGAAAATAATTATTATATATGAGAACTCGAAATATTAAAAAAAAAACGAATTATTCGATTCGATTGCTATCTGCACACCTCTACTATGAAGTAGATTTGTTACAGGACCGCACATATCTCACACGGGTGTATCCTTAATGGGCAGTCGAAAGTTGAGAGAATTGAATATTACGATATAAATTTTAATATACCATTATAATATATATGTTATATATATATGTTATATTGAACATATTCTTTCTTGATATTAAATTTAATTGAATCTTCTGGCAAATTTTACAACACATGCACAATTCTCTCCGTTTACAAAGTTTGCCTTGGGAAATCATTGAGCATTTTCGTATCTAGCACCGGCGTCGAAACGGTTCCGCAACGTTTAATATACGTAATTATACAAGCGTATCTCAGCTTGAACGGGATCATCAAAGCGTATCTGACGAGGAAAAGAAAAATATATAAGTTTGCACCTCCTCCTGTGATGCATAGCTCTCGTCGGCCGAGTCGTAGGACCAATAGGAATGATCGAATGTAAAGTCCTTGTACTTTTCTCTGTCGATGTCCCTGCAGCTACCGGGTGTCTGAAAACAAAAATGATTACGTTAATAAAATATCAAAATGCAATATTGCACAGCAAAGAACATTGTTTTTTTTTTTTTTCGTCATGTAACGGCCCTACAATTCCCTTATTCCTGACTGTCCTTTTCCCACACCTTAAACCCAACACCTTAAAATCCCATTCATCCGTTCTCACGCGGACATCCTATTCCTCACTCACACTACGCATCCTACTCTCAAGTCCCGCGGATGCTGACGAATCCGTCAGCTCTTCTCGCGCCAACGGACTCAATCCCACGGTCCACGTGTGGATGCTGCATGCATCAAGCACGTGGTATCTCCACCAAGAGGCCCTAAAACAATGGGCCCTCTGACTCTCGGCTCCCGAGAGCGTCACCGCAACATCTCCAACAACCATTCAAGCAACCTCAAGTTCTTACCTAAAACCCCGTGCACTCCCCTAATGATCACATCAACCAATTAAAGACAATATATATATATATATATATATATATATATATATATATATATATATATATATATATATATATATATATATCTGACTAATTACATCATTAATACCCGCTCCGAGCCATTGCAGTCAGAAGGCATCGTCAGTCTCAAAGTTTACTGAAAGACTACAAATGATATAAACCAACGATCTTTCTTCACGATTCATCATTTAATTGTAGTGAATATATTATTTACTACGTTGTATTTTATAATAAATGTGGATATAATATTATGATATAGAAATATGTAATAGAAACATTTTCATCTACGCCTGGGTATCGGCGATAACAGACTCCCATAGCCGAGGCTGTTTATGCCACGCTGTGTATGCCTCGGATCTGGCGACGCTGGACTCTTGAGAATAGACTAAACAGACGAGAGGAGTCTAAAGACTCCACAGGGAAGTCGAGCAGTTCATACTGGACCTTCATCGAGAAAAGAATAACCTTATTGCATTTTACCGTCATATACATTTGTCCAGATTTCATATTTCTATATGAAGCAGAATATTTTCGAGCTTTTCTTTCGAACACCAAGAAACGTCGTGGTGGCGTGCAGGCCTTATCGACATGCGACTCTTCACTGGAAATAAACAGCGGGGCTGTTTATTTCTCACTCTCAAGGGATGGATACTTGACTTTTTAGAGGCCCCCGGGCCTTTGAGGAATGGGCATTCAAAGCCTAGACTCCTTGCGACACGGACATTTCTCATTCCTTCGCGCAGTCGGACTTATTCAGTTTTAAATACTAAACTTCTTTATTAAATATCATTTCCTGAACCATTCATTTATATTAATTATTATTGTTTGAGCTCTGACTCTATATGTTTAATTCTGTTTGACGCAATAAGCCCATCTTGACTCTTTGTTAAAAGGGATTACAATAAAGAAATATTTTACATCTTACATATATCATAATATTATATCCACATTTATTATAAAATACAACGTAGTAAATAAAATATTCACTACAGATCAGAAGTGGGATACTATCGTGCGTGCTGTTGAAACAAAGTGTTGAGACAAAGTCACAGGACTACCTGAAGTGATCTACCGTAGTGTGATAATGTCATCACGCAAATCTCATCGAGGCAGAGAAGAACGACGTTCGCGAAGTCGAAGCCGCCATCGCTCGCGAAGTCGAAGCCGCCATCGCTCGCGTAGTCATCACCGCGACCGCGAATACAGTGAAGAAAGGCGAAGATCAAGGTATGAGGCGAGGCGAACTCATCACGATGAGTTGGAAAGGAGTCAGACGAATGGCAAAAAGTCTGAAGACCATAGTTCAGCGAGTCGTGAGTCAGATTTTGCCAAATTGGCTGAGATTTTGTCGGGAATTGTCCAGTCAGGTTCGAAGAGATCGAATTATGTCAATGAGAAAATATTACCAGAATTTGATCGGGAGTTGAGGGAATTTTCTGCTAGCGGTTGGGTAGAAAAGATTAATACGTGTGGTGAGATGTATGATTGGGACAACAAAACTAAGTTGTATCTAGCCACATTAAAACTAAGGGGGAATGCCAAACTCTGGCATGATGGATTGCAGCATTCACTGTTGAGTTGGGGAGTCTTTTCTTTGGCAATAATCAGGCAATTTCCAGGGGAAGAAAGTTTTGGGAAATTAATAGAAGACGCGGTTACCTATAAAAGTTCACCTAGTCAAGATCTCCAGACATACTGCTTTGCTAAGCTGGGAAAAATTAATAAATTAAAATTAGAACTCTCAGAGGAGAAATTAGCGGACATGGTTGCGCAGGGCATTCACGACGAGTCCATTCGTACGATTATGTTGGCAGCTCGTAGTAAGACCGTGACAGATTTAACTAAGTGCTTAAGCGTTTTTCCGAGTTCAAGTAAGTCACTGGGCGAAAAACACAAAAGATTTCAAACGTTCGTTGGCGGGGCGCGAAAAGGCGAGGGCCAATTTCAAGGACGGATGCTATAAGTGCGGGAAAAAGGGGCACATGAAGCGGCATTGCCCTGAGGTTGAGGAAACCGATTCCTCAAAGGGTAACGAGATTTCAAAAACTCGAACTAAGGGTCGAGAAAAGGACAAAAATACAAAGAAATGCACGTATTGCGGCATTATAGGGCATGTGGGGATCAGTGTTATAAGAAACGCAACAATATAAAGAAGGCGGAAACGAAATGACTAACCGCCGGAGAGGACCAATCCCTATCAGTTTTAGAAGTAGAAGCGTTAAAAATAAACTTAAAACGTGTCTCATAAACGGCAAGGAGAAACAATGCACAGTGGATTTAGGCAGCGATTGCTCCGTCATTAGCGAGAGCGAGGCCAGAGTATTGGATTTAAAATTTAAAGAGACGAACGAAATATTGACCGGGTTCAATCACGCGGTAGTCAATCCACTTGCATGTGCAAAAGTTAAAATAAGTATTGATGGTATTGAATTCAAAATAAAAATCTTAATTGTGCCAGATGATCAGTTGTCGAAGAAAGTATTAATTGGGCGCAATGTATTACAGCCGGGAATCCGGGTAACAACCGACGCCTTAGGATTAAGATTTTCCAAGGCGTTTGATGAGGACTTATCGAGGACAAAAAACAAAATCATGAGAGTCGAGAATGTAGACACCCTGAAAGCAATCGAGGAAAATATGGTCCACTGTGAGGATTTAAACGAGAGAGACCGAAATAGATTAATAAGTCTATTGAACCGATTTCGACGTAGCGTAGCTCTTAATTTCGGAGAGTTAGGACGGTCGAACATCGGGGAAATGAAATTCGAGTTGCTTAATAATGATCCAGTGTATCGAAGACCTTATAGGATGTCAAAAGATGAGCGAGATAAGTTAAACGACTTAATTACAAAACTTGAAGCTGGCGGAGTCGTACGCGAAAGCACTTCACCATATGCCAGCCCAGCCTTCTTAGTTTCAAAAAAAGATGGAGATGGGCGCATGGTCGGTGATTTTCGACACTTAAACAAAATTACGAAGATAATAAAATATCCCTTGCCGTTGATTGATGATCAGATTGATAGATTAGGAAATAAGGAATATTTCATATCATTAGACCTGAAATCCGGGTTCTACCAAATTCCAATGCATCCTGAGTCCATAGAGAAAACGGCTTTCATTACCCCCGATGGTCATTGGGAATTTCTAAGAATGGCAATGGGATTGGCTAATTCGCCCGCCGTATTTCAAAAGACAATTAATCAGGCACTTAAGGGGACCAAAGCAACCGTTTACATTGATGATGTATTATTAGCTGTTCACAATGCTGAGGAAGGTTTCAAAGAATTAGAACTAGTTTTGCAAGCCCTTGAAAAATACAATCTGACGTTGAATTTAAAGAAATGCAGATTTTTCAATAGGAAAATAGAATATTTAGGCAGGGAAATTTCCGTGGCAGGAGTGCGACCAGGCGAGCATAAAATACGTGCGGTTATGGAATCTCCCGACCCAACAAACGTTAAACAGGTGCGACAATTTTTAGGTCTTGCGGGGTATTTTCGAAAGTTTGTTCAAGACTTTGCCCGGAAGGTAGCTCCATTAACAAACCTCCTACGGAAAAATGCGTCATGGTATTGGGGAGCAGACCAATCCAAAGCGGTACAGGAAATAAAGAGAATTTTGTCCAACCGACCAGTTTTGGCAATATTCGATCCGACGTTAGAAACTGAGGTCCACACGGATGCTAGTTCTATCGGGCTAGGAGCAATATTAATGCAGAAGGACTCAAAAGGGAAAAGGGTGGTGGCGTACTATAGTCGTAAGGCTGGTCCCGAAGAGCAAAAGTATCATTCGTACGATTTAGAAATCCTAGCGGTATTTGTTGCCCTCAAGGTATTTCGCGTGTACTTGTTGGGAATTAAATTCGCTATTGTTACGGACTGTATTGCTATTCGAGCAACGGCTAGTAAGAAAGACATTCAGCCTAGGGTTGCTCGTTGGTGGGTTTACTTCCAAGATTATAATTTTGACATTGTATATCGCCCAGGAGCTCAGGTTGCCCATGTTGATTATCTGAGCAGGAACCCTGTAGATTGTTTATCAATTGATATAACATCTGCAGAGTGGATAAAGGTGGCGCAAATGCAAGATCATGATATTGAAGCAATACGAAAGATACTAGAAGCCGGTGATAGGCACCCAGAGGTAAAGCAGTATTTCGAAAGATATGATTTGAAGGGGGGCGTCGTCTTCCGGAAAACCGAAGATGGGAATAAATGGGTGGTACCTCGTATGTCTCGTTGGAACATCGTTAAAATGTGCCACAATGATCAGGGACTTTTTGCCTTAGAAAGGACTCTCGAAAAAATCCGGGAACATTATTGGTTTGGGGGAATGAGACGATTCGTTACCAAACATGTCAAGGCCTGTTTGAATTGCCTGTACTACAAAGCAACAGCTGGGCGGAAACCAGGATTCCTTCATCCGATCGATAAGGTGTCAATTCCTTTTCATACGATACACCTTGATCATGTTGGTCCATTCATACTTACACGGGACAAAAATACTCAAATATTGACGATTATTGATGGGTTTACGAAGTTTTGTATCCTCGAATCTGTACACAGCACAAAGACAAAATGCGTCATTAAGGCACTTGACCAGTTATTCGCGCTTTTCGGAGTTCCGACGCGAATAATATCCGACAAAGGAAGTGCATTCACTTCCCATGCGTTTCGAGCCCTCTGTCAGGAGTACGGAGTTAAGCACATTGTAAATGCTGTTGCAACACCAAGGGCTAATGGCCAGTGCGAGAGATTGAATCGGACAGTATTAAATTCATTGGCAACAACTTGTGCTGGAGAGGCAGAAGATTCCTGGGATAACCATGTCAAACGGGTGCAGAGTGCAATAAATTGCACTACCAACAGGACGACTAGAAGGAGCCTGTCTCAGCTTCTTTTAGGTTATAAACCTAGAGGAGTGGCTGATGCAGTCTTGTCCGGGGAGGTTCAGGCAACTCTCGATCGTTTGGATCTTAAGGAACTGAGGAGAGAAGCTAAAAGGTTCACAGATCTTGAGCAAGTCGAACAAAAGAGACGGTTCGATGCTCGACGATTCAAACCTCTGCGGTACGAGGTGGGTGACGTGGTGATGGCAGCTAGCCGAGCGACCACTGGAGAGAGCAGGAAATTGGTGGCCAAGGCGAAAGGACCGTTCAAGGTGACTGCAGTATTGCCCAATGATCGCTGCGATGTCCGCGATTTGGGAGACTTGAAGAAGTCGCCCAATCAGCGGAGCATAGTAGCAGTGGACAGTCTTCAGAAATGGGTCACTTTTGATGCCATGGAGTAGACTGGTAAGTTGGGGGTACTGGACGGCATGCCCAGTGGATGAGGAGTGTATCTCAGGCCAAGATACACGCAGAAGCAGCTTTTGACAAAGTTGATAAACGGGGCCAAGTCTGTGGTGCTCAGGTATGATCCCTGGTCAGGATCGTACGGGATCTGAGACTTCTAGGCGGAGGCTGGGTACCAATCGTAGTCGGAGTCAGGGTAGCCTTGGACTGAGTTGTCGCTTATCACGCTCTCAGTTGACTACGGCCCCTGGCAAGGCTGGTGACGAGGTTTATTTCCCGAATTCCTCGTTCCAATACTAACATCTCTGTGGTGGTCTCTGGGATACGACCGATGCCCTTGTGGAACTGATCACTCCAATTGGGAGCGTTTGTTGAGTCACAGTCACTATCCACCTTGTGTATTTCAAAGTTTGTAAAAAAAAAAAAAATGTGTTACCTTTGTTTTAGCCTAGGAAAAAAACGTAACCGTAGGAATTGAGGTCGATGTCGACCATATGGTCAGGGAGGCCGAATGATAGAAACATTTTCATCTACGCCTGGGTATCGGCGATAACGACTCCCATAGCCGAGGCTGTTTATGCCACGCTGTGTATGCCTCGGATCTGGCGACGCTGGACTCTTGAGAATAGACTAAACAGACGAGAGGAGTCTAAAGACTCCACAGGGAAGTCGAGCAGTTCATACTGGACCTTCATCGAGAAAAGAATACCTTATTGCATTTTACCGTCATATACATTTGTCCAGATTTCATATTTCTATATCACAATATTATATCCACATTTATTATAAAATACAACGTAGTAAATAAAATATTCACTACATATGAAATCTGGACGAATGTATATGACGGTAAAATGCAATAAGGTTGTTCTTTTCTCGATGAAGGTCCAGTTTGAACTGCTGGACTTCCCTGTGGAGAATTCTCCAGAGTCAGGGTCGCCGGATCCAAGGCATACACAGCGTGGCATAAACAGCCTCGGCTATGGGAGTCTGTTATCGCCGATACCCAGGCGTAGTTGAAAATCTATCTATCATAATTAATCTAGCAATATTTTTTTTTCTCCGTATATTTTACAATATCTCTTTGTCCAAACGCTTTTGTATAGGATCTCGGAAAATTGTAATTATTATTCCAAGATAAAGAGAAAAGTGTAGTACATAATTGAAACAATTAAGGAAAGTCAAATTAAGTAATTGTCAATTGAGGATGAAATTCACTTCGTCAATAACTGCACAAATTGTGATTTATTTTGTACCTACCGTTTTTTCAACGAGAATGATTATTTTTTATTTTGATAAATTGAGTATAAAGAGAAGGTAACAACGGGGATTGATATGACAACAACATGAGCTCAATAATTAAAGATTAAATCGATGATTAATGGATTCAAATGTAAACAAAAAAAACGAACTATGGCTAGAATGATAGATTCTGAAAGTAATTGAAGATTGTCTGCCTGCTCGAGATAGAGCACATGTACAAAATAAAATGATCGTTAAAAATGCGTGCATACATATATTAGACATTTAACATATATTTGATGTATGTATTTTGGCCGCCTATTCTATATGCTCCATCTCAACATTTTTCTAGACGAGTGTTCCCCCTTTACACTCTCGGGTCAACTTGGCTTATTCTCGTGCGTTAAAAATATTCAAGGCGATTTTTCGTCGAGTCTGTTCGTAACTATTAGAATGAGAAATAGAGAGTGACGTTCTGTGGAGTGTACTTATATAAAAAAAAAAGGTTCAGAAAAAGTTGCTATGTGAGAGACGCTTAGAGGCCGAGAACCCACGTCACAAAATGTCTTTAGTCTCATGAACAGCATCAGCTTTTCGTTGTATTAGTCGCTGCTCTTAATTACCGTCTGGCAGACTTTCGTTAAGGCTATAATCGATGCGCGCTCAAACGGATCGAACAATCCCCCTGCTCTGCATATCCCCCTTGCCCTGATTCTCTCTCTCTCTCTTTCTTTCTCGCCAATTGATCGAGGTGTTCGATTGGCACTTTCTCCCGCGCAGATGGGAGACAAATGAGAATTCTGTGTCGCGCGCTCGTCAGCCCCGAGAGACTTGCACAAGAGCGCAATAGTACGTTAAATAAAATAACGTAGCAGTGTATCCGAAAAAAAAATTGGTAGACATTTTTTTCTCATTTTCCGTTTTTTTGGCGATTCTGAATAATTCTGCTGTTCACATTTCTTGACGATTCTTACAATGTCCATTTTCCTCTCCTTCACCCTCCCTATATATAGTGTAACTATCTATTCATTTATTATTATTGTTGTTTTTATTAGCTATCATATGCATCATGCCTTTTCACAAGGCTACTTTGAAAAAAATGCGGACAACTGAAATGAGCAAACGGCCGAGATCTGACATTATAATATTCATTAATTTCTCAACGAAGCACTGAAATATGTGAAAAAACAGTAGCCAGAAAACTCATTACGATTATTTGATATTATTATCATTATTATTAAACTACTGCGCTAAAAATATGGCACAACTTTTGTAAGGAGGTACGATCATTACTTTATAGCGTTAAATTATTCTTGAATTAAAAAAAAATATTTTATAACGCTTTCAAAACTCATTGTCGCATGAGTGCTGATATGTTGGAGTTTGATAAATATAATTCAGATTCGAAATTGTCAGAGGAAAGGGCAGGTGTGAAGGTGGCGGAAGTACAGTACGTTGCATGTAATTTAGCTGTGGATTTATCGACCTTGCGGCATTTTGCTGTCTCTTCATCCTTCGAATAGAATTTAAGACTTGACAGTGGAATTCGATTTTTTCGTCTTCTATATAAAATCATTTAATGATGGAAGGAGACTTTCAAAAAACCATCCGTCCGCATTACTTTCCTGTGGTTCAGATTGTAATGGAATTGGAATTCTCATAAAACCAATCAATGCGGACTCTAGGTCCTGCTTACGCATTTTTCAAGTCTTCATATCGTGGAGGTCGAGGTAGACTAAGATCTGGTCCTCTTATTCTTACTTCTATCCTTTGATAGTTCTTCATCCTCGCTATCCAAACTGGACTTGGTGTTTGTAGTAGCCTAGACTTGTTGAACAAAATACAATTGCCGAGTATTAAAATATCGTCTGCCTGTCTAGATTTCCTTTTTTTTTATGCTCCTCAAATAGTTGTCTTAAATGTTCCGCCATTTCTCAAGGAGGCAATCACTTTTATTCGGGCTAATTTTCAGTATTTTTTTTTGGAAAAGGTATTGAATACTTTTAGCATTGGATATCGGCTAAATGTTTATTCATGTTTAAAACATTATGACATTTTTTGTCTTTCGATAATTTTGAAAAATAGTGGTGGGGAGAGCCGTTGAGTGAGATCCCAAAGAAAACAGGTTGTCATGATTCCACTGGTTCCGGAAATAACAAAAAAATATCATTGATTTAGTTCCGGAAAGTGAACCTTTATAGCCCATAGTAGCATCCAAATTTATAAAAAAAAATTGACAAAGTTACAATTTTCGGAAAAAAATTTTTTTACAATTTTTCAACTACTTCAACATTGCTATAAATCACGATTTTTTATGAACATTTTTATTTCGCTACAGGCTATAGCCAGATAAATTCTGAACAGATTAAACAAAAAAATTCAATCGGTGAATTAGTTGTTGAGATATCATGAAAACCGTGCAAAACGAAAGTTTTCGAAAAAATGCGTTTAAAATTTTACGCTCGGTTTTCGCGTAATCTCGACGCAGTTTCGTGGGGGGAAAAATTATTCTGAGCAACTTACTAAATGCCTGCCATTCTTGGACCATATTATTCACCTTCCTCCTCGAAATAAACCTCGTTCTGCTGAGTTTCGGTTTCTCGTAAGGCATTTCTGGCTATCATGACATCGATATTAGAATGTCTATTTGCGCGTTGGATGCATTCTTGGTCGCGCTGTTCAGCGAATTCTATTGCTGATGGACTAATACGTATCCCAATCGGGTTCAAAATTTTCAGATTCGAAGCGTATCAATCGTTGTAGACCGGTTGTAGTCCAGTCGGAATAGCCTAAATTTGGACCGACTTCTATTCAAAGACACAAGAGCAGCGCCAATTTTGTTGGAGGTTGCTTGGACCTACAGGAAAATACCCTCAAGTTTTCGTAAAAATCCTAGTTTTTTTTAAGCAATTAAGTTATTAAAAATTAAAAAGTCGATTTTTTTAAGTTATTTTTTTTTGGAATGGGTATTATCGAAAAATGCTTTCCACTAAAGTTGTGCGTCATAATGTTCTCTATAAAATACACTGCCGTTCAAAAGTTTCCGGACAACAGCATAATATCGCAAGAAACGAAAAAAAACTGCTATTTATTATCGTAACAATCAAATAATTTACTTATTTCATCACAAAAACTCGTCAACAAAACAAAATTGTTCTGTAGAACTGAAATTTTTGACCAAACCCAAACCACCTTTCGCTGCAAGCACTTTGCGGACTACTCTAGGCATTCTTTCGACGAGTTTTTCTAGCACCGATGGTGGCATTGCTTCCCACTCTTTCTGTAGAATGTCCCAAAGATGCTCTACCGATGTTGGGCAAACCTTTCGCACGCGCCGATCCAGCTCTTCCCAGAGAAGTTCAATCGGGTTAAGATCTGGGGATTGAGAGGGCCAAACCATAATTTTCAGATCTCCCTTTGCTTCTTTGCTCTGCATGTAGCTAGTACACAGTCTGGAAGTGTGTTTGGGATCATTGTCTTGCTGCCTGACAAACCCATGTCCGATAACGCGCTTCCCTGATGGTACAGCGTGTCTACACAGAATTAGCCTTTTTGCTCCAAAATCTTTTTGCTCCATCAGGCAGAGCATCTATCTCTCTCTTGAGGGACGGCAAAAAAGTCTACAAGCCATTGTGTTAGCTCGCGCTGGATTTTCCAGAGTCTGGTGACCAAATGCGTAGCCGTTAAAATATACTCAATTGGTATACGCGACTTTCCGTTAATGCCAAAACATTTGGCCGCTCGCTTGACAATCTTTAATGCAAAAGAGATTTTCCCTTTCAATACGCGAGACAAGGCCTGCATACAGTAATTCGACAAAAAGCCACATGGCCAGCCGTAATAAACTCTCGGAGCGCTCAACTCTCAACTCTTTAAGTATTAACAGAAAGGTCTTTTACAACTCTGGAAAAACCATGAGAGTCCTGCGCCTTTCTATCGAGAAAAAATAAGCCCTTTCCTGATTAGTGACAAAATAATAAACGCCCACTACATTTTTACCAAATGCGAATTCACAAAGTCAAAACAACGTCTTTTCTCTGGAAACAAGCACAACGATCTAACACAACGATCCATATTTTTATGTTACAAATTCTGTACAACAGTGTAATTTTCAATCTTTTATTAAATTATATATAGTCAGTTTTAAAGAATGTGTAAATTATTGTTTATTTTTTGTATCGTTCCCTATGAGTCATTTCTTATCGTATGTTAGTGTAAATTGAAACCATCGAAAGAACCCTGGTCCTCCACGCATCCACTGCGTGGAGAACCAACTTCTCTGTGGTTAGGACGAATGCGTCTCCTCATTCGTTCGACGCTCTTAAAAGAGTAAAGACGTTTAAGTAAAATAAAAAGGCATTCAACTCGTTCACTTAAATATGAAGGACTTGACATTTATTTGTTAAAATCACTACCTAACTTCCACTAAATCCCAACACTACTTTTTACAACATGAAAAAATAGCTCACAAAAAAAGCAACACTGAAAATTTTTGTTTCGGGTTAAGGTAAGCGCAATTAAGAAAATCCAAAATGAATTTTGGGGGAATCGATGATTTAAAAATCTTGGTCGTCGACTTCCGTACTCTATCACTATAGTCGGCGGAAAACGTCCACCGCTCGTCACATATCTATAAATTATTATAATAATTAATGGATCATTGTGCTTGATATGCTATGAATTATTTCATTCTTTTTAAATGGCATTGTTATTCAATTTTGTCATTTAATATTAGGCAATCAGGAGTTTTTTAAAAATTGTAATTTTTTTAAATCTTCTGTTTTCTATTCCAACACCAGAGAACCAATGTATAACAGCGCAACAAAATTTCTGACTAATCTTAAATGCACCAAATATACGAGACTTCATAGCAGAGACGGATTATCGTACAATGCAAAACGTTTAATATATCGCAATTCCCCCATAGGCAGAGACATGCAGCAAGATCAAAAATATCTATAAGTAGCAGTTCCTGAGACATTGAGATCGTGAGTAACGGACGCGTTACGCTCGATTGGAAGTCACAAAAATTCCGTTGGTTCTGACCGACTCTCCCTGTCCTCTTCCCTTCGGCCTGCGTGCTGAAGTTGATAACCAACTCGCTCGCTGCACTTCTTCTCGAAATCTCCTCTCATAATCTGTGTACTCGTTTTCTCTCTATATCTCGGTCAGGATATATTCCACATAGATTCGGTTCTTTTTATTATTATTTTCAGTATTATTATTATTATTGCTATTATTATTATTATTATTATTATTATTATTATTATTATTACTATTATTATTATTATTATTACTATTATTATTTCATATATGTATTAGTACCGTTTATTTGACCAGATGTATGTAAGAGGAATTTGACCAGGTTTCAAACGCGGTGAAAGTCCTGACCTCTTCCAAAAATGCACAAGTTCGTCGACACTTATCATCATCGATAAGGGGGTATAAATGTACTTTTTTCAGAATTCATTAAACAACCGTTTTCGAGGTGCCCCAAATATAACAACCAACCGAACTTTTTTCATAAAACCGCTACACCTCGAAAACTATATGACCCTAAACAAATGTTTACTTCACAAAAGTTGAAGTTTGGAATTAAATTTTTTAAATAATTATTAGAAAAAGATAAAGTCCCTGTGCAATCGAAAATGGGCAATTTTCTTTCCAGCACTATATGTCAACGTCGATTTTGCGCTACAATTCAGAGTATTCTCTCATTAGTGCCGAGTGCGACAACATAACTTTGTTTTTATTAGTTAACGCCTGTTTCTTCCAACGTGGTTTACATCCGGTTTATTTTTTTAAATCTAGTTTCAACATAGGGAAACCAGAATATAAAGTCTGATCAACGTTTGAAGAAACGGTCGTCAGACGTTGTTTATAGAAGTTACATTCTGCTTTATGTCTATGTTTCATATAAAATCTTTATATATATATATATATATATATATATATATATATATATATATATATATATATATATATATATCCGTTCCATTCTTTGAGTACGGGCAATCAATAGATATAGAATTTGTTTATGTATATTTAATATTTATAAAAAAACATTAGGAGATCACATGTTTATTAATCATTCATGGAATGCAATACAGGAGCTCTGGATTAACGTAAACAAGTGTCGGATTTTGTGAGATTTCCAACTTTTTGAAATAATGTTTGTAATTCTTCCGTAAATTTATAACTACCGAGCCAATAAACTAGAGGATGAGCATATTTGATATTGAGTTCGACGGCGAGGGATAAAGTGATTCAGATTTTTTACATGTTTGAATTCCATGGAACTTTCAATGGCTTGAACAACGGGCTTTATGCATGATTACTCCTCATGCATAAAGTCTCTGCTGTGAAGGAACAAATATTGGGGAATAATTTGCTCAAAGAGACTCTACGAATGTACGGAAATAATGGGGAAGGAAAGTGCGAATTCTTATTTGATCTTTCTTAGTTTTGAACGAATTTTAGGAGTAGCCTGATTTGCCCCAAAATTGTATTTTGGTTGCAGGCGCTCCTTATACCTTAGCAAAATGTTTTTTGTTCAATGAAAGATATTCTATACTCAATTTTAGAAAAGAACCTGGACTATTAGGTAAGTTTCATGAAATGGCAACTCTCAATTTTCAATAATGCCAGTTTTGTTTGAAAAATAATGTTGCACAAAGTTGAACTCGAATTGGTGAACCCATTTTTACGTCTGCGAATTCCAAGCAGGGTCTTATTGAGCATATTTCATGTACGGGAAGTCGTCGCGACGATCATATTCAAACTTTCATATCTTGATATATGAGCAACACCTGCAATAATCAGCTGGAGGCTAATCTTAAAAAGTTGAATTCACCCTTTAACATGGTATGAGCGAGTAGTAATAATTGTACATTGCATTGCTTTAAATTCCTATATTCAATATTTCTCAATCGATTGAGAAATTTGTAATAAATTTCTATCGGATACCGTGGATATAACTATTTTATGCGAAAAATGGATGTAATTATTTACCAAAACGGGATCCTATATTATTATTAAAATTAAGATAAAAAATCTTTCTTAAAAGTTCAATAAAAACTACAATATTCAGGTGGTAACCATTTTTTTAAGAGCCACATAGTTTTCAAGGTATATACGCTTGTCCCACCATTTATCAATTTGCAACTAGCGCGACATAGCGGTGACCTTGTCATTATTCGAGGGAGTATCTCACCGTCCATGTGTCTCACACATACACTACACTAATACTCCTAGCGCAGTATTATTAGCACTAACACTAATGCTATGATTATATGAGAGTTGCGCCCTCATTGTCAGTCAGGAAAAATTGTTGCTACCGCGGCGCCACTCCAGCCATGCAACCACAGTATAGCGGTTTGAAAAAAAAGTCAGCTGATTTTCACATTTGATGTGCATGAGAATCGGTTGGCTAAATAATTATGAAAAAATTATATAAACTCCTTTTCACTGATAACAAATGCTGACGAAGCCGTCACCTTTTTATTTTCAAGATTTTTGAATTTTTCAACGTGATGTGCTCTATTGGTAAAACAGTTTGTGGGTAGAGTGCGAGAGAAAGCTGCATTTACTTTCGTCCCAAATTTTCCTAGACGGTTAACTTTTCGGGCAAATGACGAGAACAGCAAACTGCGCTGTTATTTGTTCAGAGTTCGCCGTTCTCGAATTTTATTCGAAAAATCAATCGTGTCGGAAAAAATTAGTTAACAATTTTTCTTACCGACTGAGTCGTAGCACATCACCTCACCATGTTTAATTGAAAAATCACGTTTTCGTCTTGCTAAAAATCTGTGAAATTCCTCGTGAATAATAGCTTATTACCTTGCCGTTGAATATCCTTGTTCTCTTGCCATCCATCTGAACGATCAGCTTAGCATTCATGGCCAGCTCCCTGAAAATCGAAAATTTTATCGTTGCGATAACGCTCATCTTTCACATACATAAACCTACATATATCTGTTGCCCCCCCTAGTCTCATAGTGATTAAACGTTGCCCAAATAAACAGTCATTGTTTCGCTAGCTCTCTTGCACTTGTCGAAATGAAGCAAATGTATGATGGTACGTAACGGAAAAAAAAAATTGTCTGTCGATAAATGCTAGTAAAATCCAATGGGCATTATTGCTATATCGAAAGGGTGTCGGTTTCATGATTTTTCCAAGAGGGCTTTTCGTTATTTAACCTCGCGTACATGATACGATAATAAGCGGAAAACTTCACTCCCCTTCTCTCTCTCCCTCTCTCGCACGCCCAGTAGTCATATGTATAGTTTCTCTGCCGAGATTATTTTTACGGGATTCTTTTGTAAAAAAAAAATATTTTCTCAAATATGATCTTTCGTTGTAATCGAAAAAGCCTCTTGTGTGCAGAAGTGCGCCGGTAAAATTGAACAGGCATTATAGTATTTCAAAAAGTTTTTCCGTTATTGGATCTTGTCCATGTCTACAATAATAAAAACGGAAAGCTTCTCTATCACTCTGCCGGCCTCGCGCTCTCTCACTCTCCTTGCATTTATATCTATATCTACTTTTAGACGATTTTACCTAAAACAAAATAATTTCATTTGTCCTTTTTCGTTGCATGCAAAAGTTTCATCTCGATGCAAAATGGCTCGGACTACTAAATTGACTATCAATGACGTTCTGTCAGAGATCGTGAGACATTGCATATTGCATCGATTTTTTTTTAACGGAACAAGATCTCGAATATTGCTAAGCGTGTATACATATTGTATAAGCACGCAGCAGCAGCAGCAGCAGCAGTGTACGACAGGTGGAAGTCAAGAAGTACTCCGCACTCCGTGCGTCTGACACCAGGTGGCATCTATACGTCACTGACTGAAAAACATGCGTGTTACGAGCTAGAGTGAGAGGGTGCGAGAGAGAGAGAGAGAGGAGATAGAAGCTCTGCGAAAAATGAGAATGATCGAAACATCCAAAGTTAGTCACAAAGAGAGACAGGGCGAGAGAGTGAGAAAAAGGGAGAGACCACGATGAATTAAAAACGAAGTGCGCACCTTTTGTTAAAGGGCCGGACCCTGACTGCCACCTTCACCGAAGCCATTTCTGTGTGCGTTATCCAGGGTCATGGACTCATAAAATCAGCATTATACCACTGCACGCACTCACGTAGTCACTTTATACACGATTTTTTATTCTTCAATTTTATTGTGCATAACATAATATGAACATGCCAAACTTTATCCACGTATCTCGATCGTACTATACGCAAACAGCCTGATTGTTAAATATATGTATGTATGATCCTCTGGACAGGTTGAACAAACAAAAAAATAAACGAATGAAAAAATTAGAATAAATCCTCGTTACGCAGCTGTGGGCCTTATTTTACTCGCGTCACAGGACAGTCCGTATGCCGTCGTTCCGCGAGGATCGTTTATCCGAGCGCACACAACAACCACCTTCATTACCGTCACCATCATTCTCGAATTAACTCTTATTACGCTCGCGACGATCGAACGACTACTGACTGAGTACTGAACGGGCCAACGGGACTGAAAATGCCTCTACCCCGTACCTATTTCGCTTTGATGACGAAAGGAGGCGGAAAAACATCGCTCCGCTGTCTCTTGCGCGCATGCGCCGTAAGAAACAATACTCGGCCGGTATCGTAGGTTTTCGAGTTTTCGTAATTCCGTGCAGCGGCAACTCGCGGGGGCATATTGATCAGCGTAGAGATCGATAGGTTACGTTTACGGCCCAAAAAAACTTACACAGGTATAAAACTATGGGTATGAGGGGACTTATGTGTCTAGGCCGTCTAGGCAGACCATAGAAGTTGATAGAAACCTTCTCTCGTGTAGATGCGCGTGCGCCGAAACGAGAGGAACTTCGTGGGTGCTGTATATGCATAAGAGAATAACCTCAATTTTACGTATATACTCTGTCTATTGTGCTTCCATCGTTTATATCATGGGGCACAGCCCATGGATCGCATGGATCAAAACGTCGTCACCTAGCGCATGCACCTAGTGCACCAGTATGGAAAACGACGATAAATTAAAAAAAAGATTCTGCACAAGTTTAGCGAATCGCCAGCCGGAGAGGGAATGTCCGTTGCGCTGAGTGAAAATGCACGAGACGAGAGTCTCGTCACTATTCATTTTTGTAACATTATTAGCATCTGCGGCGTACATACTTGTTTTTATCTTTAATTGTTACTTCCGATCGCTACTATCACGTCATCACTATTTATGCTCTATAATGATTGATGATATGAAAACTTTTTTGAGAACCGAATTTCACAAAAATGTGCGCATTCTAATTGGGGAGAACTTCTCATCGTATTGTTTGAATGATAACTATTACACCACGCTTTCCCATCATTTATCAAGCCCCGCAATGCGCTATGTGGTTTATACTAAAACGTAATACATGTATAAAATGGTGCAAAATCGGTGTGAAATGCTTCGTGTGCAGCATATGAAGCGTTTTACACTGATTTTACACCATTTTTTTTTTTGTGAAAAGAACCAAAGAACAGCTTCATTTGAAATTTTTTAAACCAATCGTTCAGGAAATGCTCTATTTATTTAGAGTCACCGGATCTCGAAAAATATGGCTTGCACGAAAGAAAATTCGCAAAGTAAAAGTTGTGGGTAGTTTTCTATGTGTTTCTCAAACAATTTTTTTCATAATTATGTTGACCTAATAAAGTTTATTTTCAGAAAATAATATGAAACATATTTTTTTTCGTCACCTATTTAATACACTCCTCAAAAGAATTAAAGCAAGACTTCATCACGAGTCGAAAAATTATGAATTTTCAAACGCCTGTAACTTTTGATGAGGAGATCATATTGAGAATTTAAGGAGTGCAAATTGAAGCTTGGAGTGTCCACTTTGACGTCCATTGAATGGATATTTTTTATTGTGTCCCATTGTTGAGTTGCATATCTCCGAAGCGATCGGTGCGCGAATTCACGTTTGCACGCAAACTTCAACGTAACCCACGGGGAGGAGAGATTTTTTTTTCAGAAATCCATTTCAAGTCAAAGTTAAGAAATTTTCTTGGCTTTGAAATGCTTTTTTGATAATCCTTGTAACATTTTTTCTCGCGGAGCTACGACTGTCTGAAGCAAACTACCCCGAAAAAATTTCAAACCACCATAACTTCCGACACAATTATGGTAAAACAATATTCCACCCACTGATTTTTAAGTAATTTCATCCTCTTCAAGATGCATTATCAAATTAATTTTTATCCCATTTTTTAATAGGGCTCAGCCCACTTTTACCACAGAAGCGCATACGCTCAAATGCGTTGAGAATTAGGACTAAATCCAACCCCCAAAACTTGACCTACACTTATCGGAAATTAGAAATTGCTATCATTTTTCGAAACCTCAAGTTCTTCTCTTCAAAATTCTGTAGCTGGTCTATCTCAGTATATTGCTTTTTCGCGGAGGTACGCCAGTTTGAAGTGGACCAATTTCTCGCGGACCGTTTTGGACGTGCTCCAGGTGCTGTATGATCAGATCGATCTTAAATTTAATATTTCCAAAATTTTGAAAATGTTGAAAATTTTGAAAAATAGAAATTTAAAATTTGAAAATTTCGAAATTGTGTTTTCCTGAAAAAATTACTGAACTCCCGATGGATGTGTGTAGTAAATGATGACATGGTAAGAGTGATATACGCAGATTGTAGTTCTGGGGTTAAAAAATCTGACGAAATGGTAAAATTGATCTTTACTTTGTTCAAAATGATTTACTCTCGAGAAATTATTGAAGATAAAATGTTTATGCTGTCTTTAATGGCAGAATAATGATATAGCTTTACATGCATTGAACGTTTGAAGCAAAATAAAAATCTATATTGTACACACACTATTTTGTTCAGATTTTATTTTATTTACCCCGGAACTTCAATCGATACCACTCAGCCGATTTTTTCATTGAATCCGCACATATGTCGGGAGTTTCAGAAATTTTTGAATAAAATTTAAGGTGTGCTTCAAGACAAAAAAAATATTTTTTATTTTTTTTTTCGTGAAAAATTAACTTTACGAGGTAAATAAAAATATGAAACAAAATAACTCTTGAAGAACCTTATAGAAAACTACAACTTTTACTTTCTGACATATTTTTCTATGCGAGCCATATTTTTTTCAATCCGGTGAAATAAATAAACCATTTTCTAAATGGTTGAATTTAATAAACTGAAATAATTCACAGGAAGTTCTTTGAACTACACACCGGTAAAGTTTGGAAGAAAATATCTGCGGGGAATAAAAAAAAAGAAATGGCTATATCAGTGGAGAATGCTTCATGTATGTATATATATCTGCATGTGTAAACATCAAGGGTTCTGGAATTGAAAGGAAAGGAAACAGGTTTTATGCTGCATGTGTGAGTTTCTATCTTTCTTTGTGTCTGTGAGAGACAGAAGAATCAGGTAAAACGTGGAACACGAGAACCACCCACGCGATCGACAACTCTCATCTGGCCGGGACACAGAGGCTTTGTGTACTATTTAACCACACTACTATTTTATATATACACACACACTATATGTATATATGTTTTTCGTAGTACGTAAACGTAGGAGGTTGCGGTCATATCCCTGCTGCGAGGACCTTGTTTCGCACGTTGACCACCGCAAACAGGGACAAAAATGCATAAAAAATATTTATCTCCCCTCTCGCTGCTTTGTAAACAGCAATCCTCATAATCAATTGACCAGTTCACTCAATAGCCAGTGAATTAATTAAATTTTCAAGATTTCTATTAATGCTATATGTGGCAATGTTTTTCTAGCATTATAATCTTTCCATCGACTATGCTTCGGATGAGGTAAAAGCGCAGCCAGGGACTTTGAGCCGCCGTAAACTCTTCGCTGCATGTTACGACAAATACCGGCGTGGCATAGGTACATATAATGTATATGAGGTATTCCACGCCAAGTCAGTTAGCCAAAAAATGACTATATAGCTTTAATTTTCTTTACATATTGGGGTATCTATAAGTACAATACTTCTACTGAAATGCTTTATTCGTTAGAGTACACGGATTTTGTCATTTTTTCTTTAAATAGATATATCCTAACAATGGTGAATCGTATTGGAAAATTATGAAGAATAAAAGTTTTTTTAATTTTCATAAGCTACGATGAAAAAATATGTAGAAATTTATTGCAGAGGCATAAGCCCGTTTTTTGAAAAAAATATATATTTTTTCCTGATCGAAGGCCATAATATATCCGGTTCATTCAATTTGTGTAATATTCTGTAGCAAAAATATGAATTTTTGTAATATTCTGTAGCAAAAATATGAATTTTGTGCAAAATTTATATTTTAGCTACAGAATATTAAAAAAATTGAATGACCCGGATATATTATGGCCTTTGATAAGGAAAAAATATAATATAATTTTTTTTCTTCCAAAAACAGACTTATGCTGCTGCAATAAATTTATAAATCATTTTTCATCGTAGTTTATGAAAATTAAAAAAACTTTTATTCTTCATAATTTAGCTATCTAGCTATAATCATTTTTTGGGTGGCTGATTTGGCGTGGAACGCCTCATATATGTTTATCCACCCCCTCCAGTAGTCATACAACGTTACGAAGGCGTGACGCAAGCCTCGACGCAAACAATCCTATACGCCTCACGTCCATAAAAGGGCCAAGAAACTATGCACTCCCAAAGTGCATGAAAAACATCGTTACGTCGATGAATTAACATTAACGCTTGGTGCCTCCGACGTGGATTAAACCCTGTTCATTTTTTTTATATATAGTTTTAAGATAGGGTATCCAGACCTTCGGCATCGATCAACGCTGGAGGAATCGGTCATAATAATTCATACAATGGTCAAAATCACCCCACATTTTCAAATTGCAAGTTATACAAGACTTTCCTAGAAAAAAAAACGATTTTACATATTTTTTTTTTTTTTTTAGTCATAATTTAATGTATTGAAACAACATATAGCCAAATAATAAAAATGTAGGGCAAGGTGAGAGATAGTTATGATTTAAAAAAAAGTCGTGCGTGTTGAATCTTCGACAGACACCTCACGTGGTCTGTCCGGTGATTTCTATTACTTGTTCTACAGTTCGATATAGCAGGAACATCAGTCTATACCTCCACTCGAGGAAAAAAATCAATCTACCTAGAACCAAGTGGTACTAGAGCCTATATCGTTTCGGCTTGCCGAAGTGTTGAATTATTTTTCGACAGTATTTCTACCACGCAATAATGACTCCAAGAGCGAAGCCGGCGACTTATCGACATAGTTCTGACGATGCGGTTTAAATCACAACACAGCGCTTCTTCTTCACCAAAATCGCTTCTTTCTCATATTCGGGAAGTGAAATACAGACTTTGCAAAAAGTTACACCATGGAACCGTAATACTTTGAAAATTACAGAGATTGTAATTTTTTTTTTAAATCTCAAAACAGCGGTAAATTTTTGAAGTGTAAAGGTGTCTCACTCTGTAACTTTGCAAAAATTCGCTATTTAGTTGCCGAATGTAAAGAAAACAAGATATTACCAACGAAGATACAGATCTCTATTTTTGTTGATATTGGTCATAGAGATCAGTTTTTCGAAAGATTCGGTTTTTTCTTTCTCTGTTTTGAAAATAATTCAAATATATTGGAAAATATTTTATTCTTGTAGCGCATAAAATACTGACGTTTTTTTCTAATTTCAAATACTATAAACCGTTTGCAAGATATCACGCAAAAAAAAATAAAGAAATACCAATATTCCGTTATCTAGTGCAGAATGGCTTTGATGAAACTATATGCAAAAGTACTTACTATGAGTTCGTTACTAATCTCGTCGGCTTTTTTTATCAAATTGGATGAATAAAGTCGTTTTTTCGGTGGTGGTGGAATCGAACATATATAGTTTAGTCATTACCCTGTTTGTTTTAATAATCTCTCAAGATCAAGAAATGGCGTATAAAGGCATATTCGGTCTCATTTTTATAAAAAAAAAAAAGCTAATCCATGTGTAATCGTAATTGGACAATTGAATCGCTGTTCAGTATTCTCTGCTCAAACCAGTGTAAACTGCCTTTCGCGTTCGATTCTTCGCCGAAATTGTCCCATGGTAACGTCAGTACTCTTTCATTCCTGGCATCGATAAGCTAGGTTTCGCGGTAGTTCCGATGTGCGCCGCAACAGTTGAGTGGCGTATCGACAGTCTTGCATAGCAGACGAGCCGCGAGGCGTCGAATAAACTTCTGCAAAATGTTTATTCAACAATAGCATTCTCTAATTGAATAGCTCAACAAATGACGAAATAAAGTTGTTTAATAAACATTTTCTCGAGATTTGGCAGCATAGATGAATCTATATTGCTGATTCATATCGTTTTGCATATTTTACACACATCTCTCGCGCGTTGTTTTCCCTGTAATATACTTACCATCTGTACGGACCGGCTGCGCGGGGGCAGCAGCAGCGAGCCAAGAGACGAATGAAGCCCGAAGCTACCGGACGCAGCGTTCAACGAACATCCACAGTCGGGTGGCAACTGTCAAGCATGTGGGTCGCCGCCTCCTGCATCACTGAATGCAACGAGGGCGCATCGTGTCACAGTACACCCTAGAAAATCGCCGCGTTGCTGTGGTGTTTTTCGCTCGCGTTACAGAAGACAACAATACAAAATAAACAAAAAATATTAAATAGCTCAAATTTGTATCTTGTCCCCCGTGTGCATAACGAACATGTGACTTACGTGAGAAAATTATGTACATGAAAGTCCCGTGAAAGTGTAACACAAAATCGCGCAGCAATGTTTTCGTGAATTAAATGAGTGAGTTGTATGACAATTGTGAAGATACCAGAAATTTATCGTTATCGTACGGATAAATAAAAAACGGTCAAGTTTGCGAAATAGTGAAGTGTAGAGAGAAGCCACGACAGGATTTCATTTTTTTTTTCGTCGTCGTAGCTTTCAGGAAGGGTGGCTGATTTACTCGAACGTGCCCGGTCACGCGCCCCAGCATGGTTGCCAAGCACTTTACTCAGGGTAAGTACATACCGAAAACTCAATAATAGTAATCTTTTTATGTATTCTGTCTGTCGACCGATCCATTCTTAAATTATCTTGCGATCCCTCGCACATCGATAAATTGCCTTAAAATATTGTTTATCCTGATTATTAAACGCCACAATTGCAAAGTATTCTTCAATTTTCCTTTCTTGATTTCTCTTACGACCCTCGAACGCCGCATTCAACTTTTATCTTTAAAATTTCGAACAATTCGCAATGCATGTAACTATTAAACTTATACACTCGAACAGCTTCCACAAAAGTATATATATCTATATTTATTTGTAATATGAATCGATAATTACATAGTAAGAGAGTTGAGTCAACACGAATGAAAACAAACATAATGTGTGTATATATATATATATATTGTGGGGTGCAATTATCGAGATGGGACTGTGCGATCAGAATTAAATACGGTTTACGCTTCGATGTCGGTAAAAAATAAGGGTTCTGAACTCTCAGAACGAATGAGTTGACGATTTCTTCAGAGATTTTTACGTATACGTAATATTGAAGTTGGCGAAATCATTACTATACAGTATTTACTGGTTTTTTCCGTACATCTTTCTGTCGTCGTCCCGATTAGGGTGGGGTTTGATGTCCTGCTCGGCCTCGTGGCCTCGCGATTCTTGGGATAAAACGAGCATATACCATGTATAGCATATATATAGATATATGCCTCGATATAAGGGAATGGACTTTTTGCGAAATCAAGGACTCGAGACATTGCACTATATATATATAGTCTGGGTGTATGGGGCATCCCATGCCTACTCCACCAACGTCCGACCCCGACCTTCTCATATTTGGTTCATGATCGATTCTATGATTGTACTAAGCCATCCCCATTGTTTAAAAACATTTCTCCCACCAATCCTTATTTTCTTATTATTCTTAAAGCGCAAATTACAAAAATATCCTTCCTTAAAATTCTAAAAGACTAAACCTTTGGTATTTTTTGTGAAAATTTGCAAACCATGACTCATAGTGGGTAGATTTTTTATTATTTTCGTTTACACGTTTTTTCATTTCGTGACATTAGAAAGATTGCAAAGAATAGAAAACAAACACTTTAGGATCCAAAACAGAACTTTGGAAACCTTTTCAGAATTTTGCAACCGCCATTTTCATGTTAATAAAAAAGACCATGATTTTTCAAATGATTTATTCGAATTGCATGAGAAATTCAAAAAATGACGATTTCTCCCTGGGTGAGAAACACCTGCCTTTTATGCTCGTTTTTCGCCACGACCTGATCAGGAATATCCTGTCGCGTTTGGTTATGACTTTTCCGTACAGGTTATAAAAAGCATGGCTGAATAATGGGGAAGAACCGGGCGGGACCGATTACCAATCTTATCACGAATTTTCCATTGGGTTGGTCGTTGTCGTTTTTTTTTTTGTTTGTAATTATTAAGCTCGAGACGAAAAGTTATTCGTAATTTTTTTATCACTACAGCAGACTATACATTACAGCACGAAGGAAGCCAAAAAATTGAGAAACTTAGCACAAATCTAATTTATTTAAATTTCGCCTGGATTGAATATCTACCCCAGTCTAGCGTTCAAGGGTTCATTTGAATATATTTCCGTTCTATAAGACTGATGTATTTAATTTTTTAAAAACAAGTCCCGGAAATCCCAAAACATCTTGATACTATCCAGTAATAAACGGGGCAGTGTATAAACTCTCGGTATATTCTCGACAAACTAATCGGGGATTAACCAAGCTTGAAAAACAGGCCCTGAAGGATAACTGGATAATCATCTTGACGTGGGTCAGTGCCCATCTTTCATTTATATGCCTGGGATTATTCACTTGTCTTCACTCACGCAGTTGAAGGAAATTATTAAGATTTTCTGATTTCCAATTTTTTTTTGTTATTTTTTTAAAGCGAGAATGTCGAAAAAGTGGTGTAAAGAGAGAAAAAAAATCTACCCATTCTGGGCCATGGTCTAAAAGTTTTTATGTAAACTATCGATTTTTTAAGAATTCTTTCAGATTTTTATAAAACGGATCTTTTTATTTACGTATTAAAAATAATGATGAAATAAGCGGTGGTGGAACAAATTGAGGGTATTTTTTAGCCTTAGTATAATCATGAATGAAATGGAGACACATCACACCATATTATACAAAGACATATATGTACTCCTCCGAAGCTCAGGCATACTGTGTTGTTGGGTGGGCCTCTGCCGTATCCAATTCGTGTTTCGTTCCTTCGTGAAACTATGAAATAGAGATATAAGGTCAAATAAGACGAGTAAAAAGTGAAAATAGTGGGCAGTATGTCCTATGCGGATGTTTTCGTCAGATTACCAAAAATGGTGCAGCATATAAAAATGTGTTTTAACGGTACTCTCTCTGTCTTTCGATTTCCTCGAATTTTCAATCAGACACACCTTTTTTTTTTTCTCATGCGGCCATTATTCGAGTATATCATTACGTGTGTGTATACCATTTCGAAATTTATATATAATACATGTATTTGTATGTCTGGGACAACCCCAGGAATTTTATCGTATTTCGAATATAACGGAAAAACGTCTCGAAACACATTATTGAAGTGCATTGGAGTCAGCGAACTATTGACGAGTACAGTCTCGATCTCGTACATTAGCCACGCAATCACTACAACTATTTCATAATTTTTATTTGTATTGCTTCCTCATGGAAGAAACTTTCTTTTCGTGAAAAAAAGGCTTTTCGAGTTTTTAATGGCAGAGTACTTAATTCTTGCTGGCTTTTTATCAGTTGGTAGAATCTCCCCCATCTGATATATCTACATAATAATAAATCATACTGCGCCTCTGAAAATTCTCCGAAGAATGTGAACAGGGACATAAACGATCCACACACCCTAAAAGTAGGAAAATACAAAAAAAAAATATAATGATCATAATATTAACACTTGATAAGATGGCTACAGCAATTTGCACTATATCACAGTGGTTGCTAAATTTTTTAAACCGTTTTTACAAGCTTATATAGAATGTTTGTCAGTAATGTATACGCATCTTGTATTCTCAGAATATATAACAATAATAATAACAATTTATCATTAAATAGCTATAATATTATTGATAGCTTTATGGTTATTTAGTTTATCGTTATTTGTCCAATCTAGCAATTTGGAAGTTATGTGAATGAGTGGAATTACGACATAACTATACGTAGGTATATTTCTATATTTTCAGGTTTTTATTCCATATGTTTCAGCTAGATAAACTGACTTTTCTTTGAATTTCATAGTTGTTCAAATTATTCAATCAATCCAAAATTCCATAAAATCAAACACCTAAAATCTTCTCTGAATTTGATATAAGCGATCGTCAAACGTTATTTTAATTCTGAGAAAACTATTGTATAAATATTGAATAACTTTACGTTATTCAAGTTGCTACGTTAGAAGAAATTAAAACGTTTCGTAGATCTTGGATTTGAGCAACTCGAGATTATTTTTCAATGATAATGTATATTCGTTGAAAAAGTTTGAATTCGATAGTTAGTTCAACAATTGCAGAAGCTAGGACTCTTAGTGAACATTAAAAAAAAAATTATCAACTCCATAAAATCGTAATGAGTGAGATATTTATCTGTAAATATATTTTTCCGACGTGTATATTGTAATATTATTTCGTTAATAAAAAAAATGTACCTGTTCTGACCTATTAATGGTTTTACATATCAAGAACACTTATAGTCATATCCTAAAAGATGAGATTTTTTAATCTAAATTTAGCACTAATTTGTCTAGTTTGTGGCGCTGCAGTTATACCTGAAAGCCGCACGATAAACAAATCCCAGTTTAGTTACTAAACTGGGATTTGTTTATCGTGCGGCTTTTATACTTAAAGTATAAAAACAGTTCGACAGCGATAGGTGCGCGGACGGCGTGTAGCTCTAGCGGTTAACTGGCAGAAGCGTTGGACGCGGGCAGTACTCGGTGCGGTAACCGCTTAGCCGTGCGCTGGCTGGCTAACGGCATCGCTGAGCGGGAGGTCATCTTTCCAGTGTCTGATGATTCCCTGCCGAAATATCAAAGACCAAAGTTGAAAGATCCAACTGTATCGGCACAGATTTTCCGCAGTTTCCCTGTACCCCCGTGTGAATGCGATACAGCGTGGCTCTAGCCGGGTGCGGACGCAATCCCGGGGGGTTTAATAGAAAGTGGAAGTAAGAACGAACGTGGAATAGGGATTGTAGAAGAGGAAGGACCCCACACACCGGAAGAAGTATAAATATATATATATATATATATACATAAATAGTTGAACCTCCATTTATTTTATTTCGCTGAGTTCTCGAGCAAAATCCTCAATGTTAAGACGACTTTGTTCGTTTTTCAATTCTGTACTTTATGCCCCAATATTTCGAATATTCCATCTGCTCACTGTGTTAGCTCGATAATCTTCCGAGGGCAGAGAACTGGTGCTCACCGGTAAAAAAAAATAACGGATGTATGTACAGTAACCTCCATGTGTAACATCCCGTGTTTCAATTATCTTATTCTCGGGGATAATACAGCCTGAACGACACTCGGTCGTTTGGACGCCTCTCTACGACTACGCAATCCCCGAGGTAATAATTAAGAACGGACGAGAGATCAGCGTCCGTAGACAACGTGACACGCTTACGGATCAGTGCTCTTTCTCTCTCACTCTCTCGTGTTCTATATAGAGGCCAGATATGCAATGTCGAGTTTTGCGCTTGCTATATATACTCTTTGCATCTCCCCCTGTGCGATACATAATAAGCTCAGTCTAGGTAGTAATGCAAGAGCACCTTGTATGTTCGTGATGAAACCAAACGAGCTCTCACTCCCCAACTTTCTTAAGATACAAATTAAAATTAATACTTCACGAAATTTTTTTTTTTTTTTAATTCCGTAGTGAGTACTCTCCGGTACCGCACCGAAGGAGTTAGGAGGGTCCAGAACTGAAGTAGTCCTGACTGCCAAGCCTTGATTTTCAGTACTGTCGCTTGTACCTTGGTGTCCGGTTTTGTTTAACCCTACACGGAACAACTTATTTTTTTTTGCTTTCTACGGCGTAACTAGAGTCCCAAAGGATTCTACGTGTTTCTTAATTGTGCAAGCCTTTCTAATTTCAATAAATTTGTGCGTATCAAAATATCTCAAAACTACAACAATAACGAGTAAAATTTTGCCATAAGTGGCTAATCGACTAAAAGTAACATATAGAGTCGAGCAATCTGCGCCAGAAGAAGGTGGAGATCCTAAAAATGCTAGATTCGTTAACGTTCTTTGCCGCTAAAGTTTATGATGAAAGCATAAAAGCCAAAGAGAATCGATGCATTTCGCTACCACTGGGAAGTCGGGAGATTTTTTTTGCAAGCGAGGCTCCGTCAACCCGAGTTAAAAGACGAGAACCGCGAGATAAAAGAAGAAGAAAAATAACGTCATCGTTCATGACATCCAGATGAATCCACAAAACAGCATTCCCAAACCCAAACAGCATTTCTCAATCAGCTTCTTGGCCTGAAAATAAATATAAAGGAAGACCACCCAGTCGGTAAAGTGAAGAAAGACAGGAAAGCCAAAGCTTTATAAATTGAACTTCTATCCACTAGCGATAAAAAACGAGACATAAACAACAACGAGACTGACGCTTAGGGTGCCATCTATGGCGCGACAGTCATAACCTAAAAACCTAAAAACGACTTTAAATAAATCAGAAGAAAACGGGACGTGAACAACATCAATGAATTCTGTAGGAAAATGTCCATCTACCTCCGTGTCTTGGCCGAGCCATATCTCTCGTTGTATGTATCTCTGGCGGACCACTCTCTGCTCTTACAATGGAAGACAATGAAGTTGTCGTCACCGATTTTATCCATGTTCAGTGTACGTATAGGTCATGACTAGCACTTCAACAGGTGCAAATATTAAAACGCGCTTTTCAGCCAATTTCAAGAAAATCGAGTTTGAAAAATTCAAGTGCGCTCTTATACTTTGTACGTTAAGACATAATTCGTCCTCAAACCTTGAAACAACGAGCCTCAACAATTTGAGCCCAAAGGCAAATCTCTGTCTTATTTGACCTCGGAGAGACGGGCGATGGAAAAAAAAAACATTTTATTTGGCAAAAATTGAAGTTTCCAGGAAAAAAAAATCGTACCTAGGCTCATCTTGTTTGGTAAGATGCGAGCTTGCTTATCGTGAAAGAATCAGCGGGATATACAAATTTTTCGCCATTTGGGAACAGATACGATATCTTTCTTGTCAGATTCGTATAGCGTAGAAAAATTGCGATGAAATCTGAGAAAAAAATATTTTACGGCCAGTGGGTTTTAAATGGCGGGTCCTCAAATGCACGAGCTCGGAGCGAAAAATGGTTTTTTGGAAATAACAAGTAACGCTGCAGGCATCAGAGGCGCTGACTTGAGGGGTTAGTTATTTGACCTATTCCAGACGTGGCAAAAAAAAAAATCCTCCGACCAATATACCAGCCTTGGAGTGCTAACTTGACTAGACTGCACGAACTATTATAGGATGATATTGGTCATAGAAGCAGGGGAAACAATAATTATTGCAGCATCCAGTGCACCGTATAAATACCGAGTTTTTGCATGTGCAAGGGTTCTTTAAAATGTCCACCGGGAAGCGAGCTTGACATTTATCAGGTGCGCTGGACTCCGCAATAATGATTCGTTCCCCTGCTTCTATGACCAATATCACCCTACTTCGTGCTGTATTGCCGCGCTAGATTTCGTCGAGAAATGCTCTATAGAGTATGGAAAATCACAACAAAATCCGTCTAATGATTCTCGAGATTAGCCCGAACGTACAGACAGAAGGGTATTGGGGACTTTATTCTATATTATGTAGAGAAGACACCTATGTCTATGGTTTGTCCTACCTACAATGGTTCCTATACCTGCATAGTCCTTACTATGGTTTGTCGTACTGCACATTCAAATACCGCAGAACAAAGGACAACGTAGGGTGTATCCCGTAATGCACTTGCAGCGCTAAAAATCTAGTTTTCCAGTGCATTACGGAACATAGCCTTATAGTAGTCAAACTCATAACATCCCTTCTTTTCAGTCGGGATTAAGAATATAAGTTGTGAACAAAGTTGGAAACAATAGTACATCGTTTTCATTGTTTCTTGGGTTGGCATAGCCCAGGTGTGACTAACGCCCGTACTGGCGTCGACTTGCAGAACAAAACTGTAGTTGATGCCTCTGCACAAACATCGTTGGTTGTTCGGCCTGGAATCTGAAGACACTATAGTGGCATTGAGCATCGCGTCAACTCTGTTACCACACGCGTAGGACCATTGTGATCATTTCGTATATAGTTGACCTACTTTTAACCCTCTTTTGACAGCGTGTATTGGCCCCGAACTATCAGCCAATACTGGCAGCCCCGGCAGCCATACTGTCTCAAGATTTAGCAATTCTGCCATACCCACATGGGCTACGTAAACTTTCTTGAAAATCATGAACAATTATTTGTTTGTAAAATAAATCGATCTTACAATTAAATTTGACTCTTTATCAAGGAAAAAAATCTTACAATTGCCTATTTCAAATAATTTTTCCAACTGAACTTGCAACATAAGGGGATCATCCTACAAAATTTAAGCACCGTATAATCAAGGATTGGTAAAATCTCGACGATGAAGTTGCGATAAATGACAGCGAGAGGTAAATTCTGAGGATTTTGTATTATCAACTGCTGCTTGGTAAATATAAGAGGCGTACAAACTCGCGAATTTCTGTATATATATATACTCGCTGCTACCACCAGTTGAGGATAATCATCCCTTCCTGTTTATGTACACATGTTACTATCAATCGTACTGTATACCTGTGTAGTGGACTCATCCATTCTCGGATGCATGATAGATGCACACTCGAAGAGAGTACAAAGCTTTACAGACTCTGGACTCTGAAGAGTTGTCACAAGCTTACGTACCTATACGTCTATATACACATGTGTGTGTATATATATGTATGAATGCGTATACGGTCCTTTTGATGAGGGAGTCCACAGTACGACGACCCAGTTTGGAGTCCCCGAGAGCGCGAACAACATGAAGAGAGTAATCCCGAAGGGACCGTCATTCCACAACATCGCACATATGTAGGTCTACCTGAATAGTTTATTAGCATCCCCGTGTTCTTTACCAGCCTTTGACACAGCATCATTGGGAAACATCGAGGGGGGGTTGGAATTTGTCAATTTAGAGCTTAAGGGTTTACCCGGTGCAGAATGTCAGCTAACGGATACTATTTTCGTAAACCATGTATATATTTGTCACAGTTGGAATTTTTTCGAAAACATACTATGCTTCAATTCGCAATTGAAAGTGGAACGAAATAATTATTTGTGAGGGAATCACTGCGCAGGCTTAAACATGGCAAATGCAAGGAAAGAAAACAAGGTATGTTTGGTAATTACACGAATTCCGGAAATGTGACCAGATCAATCTCGTACCATTGATCCTTGATGGTTTATCGACAATTATTTTGCCACAAAAATGTGAAGGATTAATTCTAAGTATTGGGGAAAAGCGAGTGGTTTTGAATCTACATAATTAGCTTGAATTTCAATGGTATACGAATTACCTTACATATAAGGGCGCTTTAAAAGTAAGCTCTTGGTGGATTGTTACAATTTTTACGATTTGGACGAAAGATATGTGAGACCGTTCATCATAAATTTGTGATTCAAATCTCAGAGATAGTTACGGGATACGATTAATTGTAAGGAATTGTTATTGTTGGAAGTTCAATATAAAAATTGTAATCGACAGAAATGTCAATGAAATAAAATATGTACGATTGATCCGAAACAATCCACTGTTGGAAGTTCAATAGAAAAATTGTAGTGATAAATTTTTTTAAACCAAGTAATAAATAATAATAATACTAACAAGTAATAAATCGAACGTTTCTTCCGCGGGGTATTCAAAAGAGTTGACTTGGACGGGAAGTTATTCAGCCAAAATTCCACGTTCCTTATACACTGCATAAATGCAAATTGCATTTCCTGTTCACGATGGCTTCGTTGGAACATTACCGAGTCTTAATTGCTGCTCGTTACTCATACAGTGCATAGGTTTAACGACAACGAAGAATAAACTCAAGTTACATGTTTCATACGACCTTTCTCGTCAGTATCAATCATATATAAAGCAACTTGTGTATAGGAGAAACTTGGTCCGTGACAAATCGAATATTTTTTGCAAATGAAAAATGATGAGGCTGAAATAAAAATTCTCGTAATATTTCTTCTTCCGGGTGATGCTTTCGAAAGGATGACGCTGCGACGAAAAACACGCTGACCTCGTTATGTATCCCCCTTTCAACATAACGCACGCGGTACTTTTCTCTCGAGGATAAATCTCTCCCCTCTCTTTCGTCCAGCGTTTCTCAGTATCGAAGATCCTTTGAGATGACTCACGTAGAGCTCCAGCATCCAGTAATCCATAACAACGGGTTTCCCTGGAATTTATTCTAGATACGCCATGTGACTCATTCAGGTTGTATCACGACAGGTTTACGCATAACACACACGGCCAATGGCTCTTTTTCGCGTATTTTTATATATTAGGATATGTCGAAAAAAAAAAAAAAAAGTTTTTTTTTTTATTGTCATGCGTCTGATACCAAAATGTTGACCTTAAATTACGTCACTTAAAATTTTCGAGCCGGCAAAAAATCCTAAAAGGTGGCTCAAACGACGTTTTTATTTCCCATTTAATTAATACGTAAATTAAGTCAGCTCTCAATAAACTTGCGCCGCCAAATTACACATACTATTTTTTTTTTTGATATTTGTGTCGTGAATTATTGTGAATTATTGGTAATTATTTCTCTCTAAAATTGTCCAAATGTCGAGAAAAAACTTATCCGAACCCCATAAATAAAGAAAGGTGCCCGACTTTTCCGGCATGGTATCTAAGATTTTCGCGTTCTACAGATTATAACGAATGCACTGTAACAAAATTACGGAGGTTAAATTATATATAGAATATTTTCCTCAGCTTGCAGCTATCTAAGAAAACCGTGCAAATTTAAAATTTGCCCATTGCTTCCTCGCGATTTTCGCCCATCCATAGATTCTGCTCAATGGGTAATGACTTTCGAAATTCTGGCTTCCTCGTAGAGGAAGCTTTCTCTTGTGATAGTATGAAAATCATAGGAACCGCTACAATTAAAATGTACTTCAGTATTACAAACGAAAGTTGGAACGTACAAGCCATTTTTCGAAAAGTTGAAAATTTAGTAAAATTCAAAATTTTATCAAATCTAAACCGTACGATCGATTCTTGACACCAAGTATCCTTGACCCCTAGCCAGTTTGTACTGCAAGTTTTGGCTCAGTAGGTGGGAGTATTCAAAATCTGGAGCGAATACGCCATTTTTCAAAAAAATAAAAATGTAGTGAAATTCTAAATTTTATAAAATCTAAACCCCTCACTCAGTCAATTCTTGCCAAGCTTTATGCCAAGTTTCCTTGTCCCTTAGCCAATGTGTGTAGCAAGTTTCAGTTCGATTGTTGAAATTTTATTATAGTTAGAGGGAAAATAGTATTTTTTTTTTTTTTTCGAAAAATTCAAAAATTTAAAAGTTCTATAAAACCTGAACGCCTTAACCGTTTCTCGCCAAACTCAATGCCGAACAACCTTGTCCTCTAGTCTATGTGTACAAAAAGTTTGAGCTCGATAGCTGGAAATTTACGAAAGTTAGAGAGATGACACCCATTTTTCGAAAAATTCAAACGACCATAAAATGAGACACCCGTTAGCGATATGAGCAAAAATTGCAGAAAACCAAGGTGGTTCGCGGTCCAACTTGTGTGCAAAGTTTCGGCAAGATTGGTGAAGCCGTTCTCGAGACATGGCCATAACAATTTTTTACAAACTCATCATACACACACACACACACATACGGACATTTTTTCTAAATATGATTTTTCGACATTTTGGAATATTTTAAGTATGTGATCTGACATCAAAATCTCGAAAAAAAAAAATGTCACGAAAACAAAGCTTCCCTCCATGAGGAAGCAAAATGACTTTCGAAAAGGTGCGAAATAAAAGAATTCATAACTTGGAAAGTATCGATCCTAGCGAAAATTGTGTGAGCACATGTTCTCTTAAAAACCACTCAAATATCATGAAAAAAAATGCGATCTATGAAAAGTAGTATATGTGTAATTTTGCGATGCACATTTAGCGAAAGCTGATTTCCTTCACGTGATAGGTCGTTAGATGTTAATTAAATAGAAAAACGAAAACTCTTTTGAGCGAGCTCTTAGCATTTTTTGCCGGCTCTAAAATTTTACGTGCCGTAGTTTCATAGGCAAAAACTATGATTCAAGCAGAAGCATGATAATTAAAAAAAAAATTGGTCGAACCACGTTAGAAATATAAAATTTACTAGAAATACCACTTTAAAGGAAAAGTATGGAAAACGTAACGTAATAACAAAATTAACACTGCTACGTGAAGAATTTTATAGTTTGAAGGACAAACACGTGGCAATCGTCACGAGCTCAATGGGGTTAGGCCACTTGCGGGCGAGTGAGGGTAACAGAGAACTGGAACCCTTCTCGCTCTTCCCCGACATATTTAAAAGTCCGCGTTCGAATTGCGAGCATGGGGATATAACAAGCGCGTTCGCAGTTTCTGCGGATGGGGTTCTGTTTCGCATGTACACACGGGGGTGAAGAATTGAAGGGTTGTGAAGCTAGCGGAGGGAGTTCCGCACGCCATACGGTGGGAGCAACTGTCTCGTTACTACACGGTATATATGTATATTTGTAGGGCTCTTGGCACCCTCGAGCTCTTCGTACAAGAATGACTCTCGCTCCAAATATCGCGTGAATGCGAGATATATAATGTGAGTCGTATCAGACTCCTGGAATCCCGGAACGCTGAAATTAAAGCTAGGAAGTGACGCTGAGATCGAGGGCTGACGGTTGGATTAAAGGGGATTAGCGTGCAATCACCTCAGAGCAAAAGAAAAAATTTAGTCTTTTATCACGTTAAAAGTAGATTGAGACGAGCTTGATGAGTGAAATATTTCTCACTGTTGAAATCGAAACTAGAATAGCGAAAATCTACATAATAATAAAGTACAAATGTGTAACCGCTTTGACACAAGCATTCAAAAACATTAACGGATATGCTCACAGACACTCACGTAGGCAATAACAGACGCTTACACGTTAACTCAAACAGAGATCCATTGTGGGGTTGCTAACTCACTCAACCCAACTGAGGCTAGTTTTTCACATATATTTCATAATATGTACGTTTTTCATCACCATATCCCGTTTTATTCGTAAACTATTGCCAAAGGCACATATTAATACGTCACAGGGTAAAACTACACCATTTTGAGGATAATTCGAATGACAAACTATTTAAAATTATTTTACGATGAAGTAATTCCCGATAATGATTATGAGTAAATAAAGAAAAATTATTCTTCTATACATTCGTTATTGACATTTCTTTCGAATAATTGTTGATAATTTTTCTGTCGGAATAATATATTTCTTAATTTTGTTTTTTATTGCTATTTATGAAGTTACTATATTTATAGGGAATAACGCAGTTTACGTGGTAGAACATATTTTTTTAGCGTGTGCCATGTTGAATGTTTTGTTGAAGACCTTATGAAAAGGTTCACCCGATTTATTTCGTCGTTAAATTTTGTCAGATATTTGAGTTAGGTCTTTGAGCACAATCCTTCTTGCTACCTGTACTGCGCTGCTGCTGCTGCTGCTGCTGTCGATGTTTATCCACCGAACTACCGCGCACCTCTCGTGTCTCCTCGTCTCGTGTGGCTCATGTAGGGGTACCTGTGAACGGTCAGAAATTTCACCCGAATCAACATACGGTCGGGCTGCTCTTGGAATACCGATTCGTTGTCGTTCCACGTTTCCTCTTACATTGTATTTTTCTACTACGCACACATGAAACTCTCAGCCGCAGTACAGTCGACTCTCTATAAGATCGCGCTCTGGGCTGCGTTCTGAAATCTTACTCGAGTTAACTATAGTCAACTATAGTCAACTCGCGGCGTTCAGAAACACCGAGTTGACTCACGTTCCGGCGTTCACACACTCTCTTATGCGCATTAGCGAATTACGAGATTTTCGGAAACACCCTTCTATGTTCTATGTTTATGATATTCAAGCCATAGAAATATGAACAAAAAAAACAGTTCTTTCCCGAGGGCGCGATGTTACAAAGAGTCGACTGTATAGCAGCTTCTTTATACAAGATATTTTCGATAGGTCAGATTCAAACTTGGCCAGTTTGATTCGAGTCTGGCCTGGTGATCACACAAGAGTGTGATCAAGAATGATGTACACTAATTTAATCAAAGGATTACGATACATTGATCATCGAAGCTCCGTGCAATCAATAGATTGTAGATTGTATTAATTTTTATATGGATCGACAATTGTTTAAAGTAGAGACAGGTCCGGCAGTGATAGAATACTCCTTCTGCAGTTCTAATCCCCGACTGAAAAATGGTTATTTAAGAAATGAAAAAATTATTTCGTCCTGAAAGCTCAGTCGAATTTGTTTTCTGATTGTGAGTGTTAATAATTACCTCTGCAGTCACGGGGGAAAGCATTCACCAAAATACATTCGATGTTGGGAAAGCCGGCAGTGGACGAAAAACAGGATGTTCCTTAGACTGCAGAGGTTTCCTGCTTATCAGATAGAAATTTTGACTGATTTGTCTGAAAGGAATTTTTCTTTTTCATTTTTTGAATAATAATTTTTTAGTGGAGGGTTTAAAAAAAAAAAAATTTGATTTTTAAATGCCAAACAAACTAGTAAGGAAAAAATAATTTGACGATAGACTTTTCTTGTCCTCAGACGTTCCGCACTGAAATAAAAATACGTACAACGCAGAAAAAAATCTATCTAAAAATAGATACGTTCTGTAATAGAAATAAAATGAGGGAATAAAAATAAAATCTCAAGATATACGAGTTCCATGAAATAAGATTTAAACACAAACAAAGGAGTAAGAAGATAAAAATAAATCGCCAGGTATATTTGAATGAAAATGAGAGTGCGGTGAACTCGTACAAAATTAATTGGAACTCTTGCAAATGATTGAAATGCGTCAGCAATCGCACCATACCAGTTCCTTTGGTCTTTGTGCTCTTGATATATATGTATATATGAGGTAACGAAAGTGGAGAGAAAGCACGAGAAGAGTGGTGAATAAAACCACTGGTCGCCAACGAGAAAATAACGATATAGAACGAGATACCTCTCCTGTCTATCACTGTAAATATATCTACCAGTATTGTATACGTAATAACGTTATAACAAAGCCAAATCGAAAGGACCGCAGATTTGCGCCTCCTCAATCACCACATAAATTCATTGGTGTATTTCCGATATCGCAATTTTTATTGTTTTTTTTTAAATATCGCTATGAATGTATTTAATTTTTATATCTATGTACACAAAATATAAATTGTATAGACTGCATTTGTACGAAGAATGAAAAGACTTTTTTTATGGATCGTATTCGTGGTCGCTATATAAGTTCGTTGGTTGTTTTTTTCCATATCTCGATTTTATATCGGTTTTTCTATGTCAATATCAACATTGAATTTATCTGTATATATATATATGGAACCGCGTATATTGTACACAGACTGAATTCGTACAAAGAATGAAAGAGTTCTTTTTTCTCAAATCGTATTAGTACTCGCGATTCTAAAAATATAAAGTGTACATTGTGGTCACAGTAAATATGTATTACTTCCATATACTGAAGTATGAAGTGAGCGTTTGGCGCGGTCAGGAAACGGATGGAGAGATCCGAGACTTTGAGCGATAAATAAACGGGTGGAGGACGACAGTGTGCAAGAGAGAGAGAGAGAGAGAGAGAGATTCCCCACACGCGGAACGAGATAAAGACGCGTGTTGCGAGAAGCACAAACGCCCGGGACAACGTTCCGCGAGCAGGACATCCGCGCGACTCGGCACTATAATAACACCACTGAGAAGAAGTGATGAGAATGGGAAAACCGAGTCTTTTGTGTCGTACGAATACTATACGTGTGCAAAGAACGGTGAGAACTCTGATGAATATAACCGTGAACTTTGCAAAGGGCTCTGGGCGTAAAGAGAAACAAAAGTGGAGGAATTGCGTGTCACTAGCGAGCACAATTCTTGGATTTTTGTTATTCTACTTTTTATTCAATAAAAATAAACGTTAACTTTAATTTTAAAAAGCCATGAAGATCGAGGTATCACTTGTCATTGTTGAAAGTTACGAAAAACATTTAAGGGCCACTCTTTTTTTAACCTCCGACTACCACCGTATGACGGTAGTCGGCTGAACTACTCAAAATGGCTTGACGAATTTTTGCAGAAACTTTCTATGAATTTCTATGCCTCGGTTCTTTATATATATATATAGTTTGTTAGAATCCATTGTAAAGATAATGAGATACATGCGTTTGTTTAGCATAATAAATATATGAACATTATCGAAATGCAGTGGCGATTTTCACTGTACTCGGGAGACGTCCCTAGAACATGAAAATATCAATTTAAATTAATTCATGAAAAGTTTCACATATAGTATATTACGCATCAAGTGAAGGAACCACAAGCGTTTTTTGTCGAGCGCCGATTTTTGTAGACCGAAGACGAGTTCTGCAAACATCGTGGGAGACAAAAAATGTTTCCATGACGTAGCGCTTACGATATGCTCTACAACAAATGCATGAAAAACGAGAAAAAACGCATGTTTCAAATTACGAAATAATTGTTAGGTTAGGCTACAGCGTAGCGAATGAGGAGGTGAATGGAACGAAGTGTGGGTAAAGGATGAATCCATTGGTACGTGGATCCTGTGAGAGATTTGATAGTTAACAAAAATTAAGTGAAATTATGAAATTAAGAATTCAGAGTCTGAATTTGTTGATGCTGCGTCGCACACGATGGCTTTGTCAAACGCATCGGTCTGGGGCCTCAGCCCCACCAGGACCCACCCGGGCCGAGGGGCGGAGTTCTCTGTAGAAACTAAACGTAATTTTTGTTTTTTAAACAATTTGATACATCCGGATAAACAAGGAAAATGTATTCATCCGGATATGAATGGATATTTTGATGTGACGACACGAGCATAAACAAAAGCTGAATGAAAGTGAGGTTAGAACTATTAGAACGGTTGCTTTGATTTGTATATATGTCATGAAAACATCGCACTGAGTATAGTTACAATCCGCTAGAGGCAGCACTTTTTGAGTTTATTTCACCGTTACGAGAGTCTTTTCCATGTTTTTTTTTTTCCCAGGTCAAAAAACTGTGACTTTTATCCCACTTTAGACGCTTGAAAACTCGAGTTTTTTATGCATGTGGTGTAGTAAAGTTATTTGAAAATTGTATAAAAATATGCGTGTCCACGGAAAGTTTAAGTAAAGCATTTTAAGTATTAGGTATTTGTGTGGAGGCTGGTGGATGTTTTCTTAATATTATGAAAATTATGAATAAATTATAATGCTAATTAATGGATCATTATTCTTAATATATTATAATTTATTTGAGACTTTTTTAATAACATTTTGTCATCCATTTTTATAATTGAACATTTGACAGTCAGGAGTTTTGTCTTTTTTTTTTCAAATTTCTTTTTCGCTCGAAAGAATCGGTGAACATCTGCCCATTTATAAGCATTATATTATCCAGTAATGTCGAACAGCATAAGAATAACCGTGGAAACTTTTAAATGACCGGCATCCGAGAAAGAAGCGTAGGATCGGTAATTTTTTGTACACATTTGAATTCGTGTTATTAAATGATCTAGACGTTTTTGTACCCAGGGTGTAGTTTGGGTTTGAGAGAGTAGCTCCAAACAAATCTGCCGTATCAGCGAAAAGAAATCGGTGCTCGAAACTGAGAGGAAGTCACGCGCCTCTTATTTCTGTCCTTGAACACTGTGAATCCTGTCAGCTTGGTGTACGATTGTACATATATATATACACACACACACACAACGCAGCTGTCCAGTGTGCAGGTGCATGCAAAAACGTTGTCTCGCACCTGCATCGAACGTCCGTGAGCGTCTAGGAGTTTTTCTTGTGCATACACCAATTTATACTCAAAACACTCATTTTTTACAACTTTATCGTAACTCGAAAAGGAGCCAAACTGTATGGAGATTAAGCCTAGAAAGGTATACTTTCGAATCCGATCTCTAAGGGTACAACAACACTTGGTGTATGCCACTTTACTTTCGCACCTTCGAGAAAGTGCCATTGTGAATGTAATAACATTTTTTTTAATACTTCAAACGCACAATTTTCCTTTGAAGGAATTTTTTATTTTTAATAAATCGTGTTGCTCAAATGCACTGTCGAAATTTATGTCCCGAGGAAAAAATAGACCTGGGTGTGAGACACCCAGTGTACGCGTTTAAGAACTTTGCTAATTGTGAGATGATATATCGCCGATTCAAATTCCACAATTGGATGAAATTTTTCATTGAATACCATCATTACCAAACCATAATAACAATAATACATGTTTACTAAATCCATTAAAAGTTTTTTCGAAGTTTATTTTGACTATATTTTTTATTATTTTTGCAATGAATGAAAATAATGTGCCATCATATCTCGGGTGGTAAACATATTAATTATTCCTAAAGCACCAAATAAATTTTATCGGTAATATAATTCAAGATTTTACTGAGTCTTACCATGATCAAAACTAAAGTCATGATATAGCATGTTGATAGCAACCATGATAGTTCCACTTCATTTTATTATCTCTGGATATTGTTACATAATATATTATAATTGGTGGAATGAGCAGTAAAAATATTAAGTTTTTCTTACTGAAATTTCTCCATAGTTCATTATTTTTAAATCTTCGCTATAAAATGCTGCAAAGTGTGTAAAAATTGTATGATTTTGTTTCAGGCTCAAGCCCGGAGGTCGGGGTACCGGATATGACGGTAATCAGCGACATCGACGAGACCGGGATTAACCGGAACCTTCAGATCCGTTACGGCAGGGACCAGATATACGTATCCTTTTCAATCGATCACTGTATAATCAAATGTTTTTGTTATGACACACTACATTTTTTAATGATAACTATTAATAATCTACAGCTATTTAACTTAGCTGTCCAATAGTGAGAGCCGAGTGTATTATATGTAATCCTACAGGATTATGAGTGTAGGTTATGAAATAATATCACGGGCTCTGATCAGGTATCAGCTCCGTTCTAACGAAATACTATCTACAATATTTCCCAAACCGAATAACTATCCCAAAATGTATCCCAAAAAAAAAACTGTTCAATCCCCGTTAAAGTAATTCGGGATAATTTTCAATTTGAATACAGTCCACCAGGTTAATTGTGATAATTAGGGCAAGTATGATAGAGATTTGCCTTCTAAATGAATTAATTTTTTATACCCTATTTCAATAGTTAACACTGTGAAAAATGTCTCTTTGGGAATTAGTATAAATGTATGTGACATTTTTTTACTCATAGAGATGAAATCAAAGAAAGATACGCACTACGATGTCTAATGGAGCGTGTGAAAGCGTACTTTTTAGACGAAAAAACACATCGATGTGTCTAGTTTTTACCATCAAATGACGAGATTTAAACGGAAAGAAGTTAAAGAAAGAGAAAGAGAAGATGAAACTAAACGTGGGGGTTCAGCCGAGCACCCGACAAAGGGGTCTCGAGCTCGGCTCAGTTATGCATATAGCTATGAAGCAAGCATTAAGTGGAATGTAAAGTTCAAGTGGTGCACAAAACAAAATGGCACTAGGTTCAGTTGTAACTATGGAGTGCATAGAAAAAGAGGGAGAAGACGTAACCAGGAACTACAGAATGAGGAGTATTAGGAAGGCGCAATCCTGGCTAAAATCAAGCATGAGCAAGAACAGCGAAAAAGTCGAAGTACGAGAGCTGAGAATACCTCTGCAAGTGCAACAAGAAGCAAGAGTCCTGGCTAGGGTAGTGAGAACATTATCATTGAGGGGAAAAAATGAAGCACGAGAAAGAGCAAAGCATAGGCGAGCAGAGAAACCTCTACCTCCCTGCATGGGTTGTGCATCATCGTTGTATATAACGAAGAAACCGAGACAGCCCGTGTTTCAGTATGAATTTTGCAGGGGTGTGAGGCGCAGCTCCCGGGGTCGGTTCGTTTCCATGACGACAGCCTCGAGTCAGCTGGTTCGGCGAACCCACCCCGGGACACCAGACTCATTCATCTTTTTGCAACGCGGCCGCGAGTTTGTCGACCGACTGAGCGCGACCGACCGACCGACCAAGCCCAGAAACACGTCGCTCCCTCTTTTCTTTCGTCTTTCATGCAAAACCAACCCCTCACAAAATCTCTAACAAAGATGAAAACGAGAAGAGACTGTATATGCCTTCTTATCAGAGTTATGCAATTCGTCAATTGTTTGCTGATGGCAAGAACAGTTTGGTAGAAAATTTCACTATAAACGTATCACTTGTAGGTCTTCTTGTATAGCTCTCTTCTTCAATGCGAAACCAATGATAGTGAAAATTAGACGTGCGACGGTTAATTTTCCTATCAGAAGGGTCAATGAGTGGACGGTATTAACGACCAGATATACATTGTCACGCGTCAATCTGTTTGTTAAGAAAGTTGTGAATAATAGTAGATATACACGAGTTCTCGATCAAATACTATCTAGGCTGCCAAATAAACATAAAGTAGTCAGCACATGTTAATCGTTGGTCGAAATTTTCCGATACTTGTGGTATTAATTTGTCGACCAACTGAGTGCGACCGACCGGCCGACCAAGCCCAGAACCACGTCGCTCCCTCTTTTCTTTCGTCTTTCATGCAAAACCAACCCCTCACAAAATCTCTAACAAAGATGAAAACGAGACGAGACTGTATATGCCTTCTTATCAGAATTATGCAATTCGTCAATTGTTTACTGATGGCAAGAACAGTTTGGAAGAAAATTACACTATAAACGTATGACTTGTAGGTCTTCTTGTATAGCTCTCTTCTTCAATGCGAAACCAATGATAGTGAAAATCAGACGTGGGACGGTTAATTTTCCTATCAGAAGGGTCAATGAGTGGACGGTATTAACGAATAGATATACAGTGTCACGCGTATATCTGTTTGTTAAGAAAGTTGTGACTAATAGTAGATATACACGAGTTCTCGATCAAATACTATCTAGGCTGCCAAATAAACATAAAGTAGTCAGCACATGTTAATCGTTAGTCGAAGTTTTCCAATACTTGTGATATTTATTTTCCTAATAAGCAAAATTATAACTCTTTTAATGTTCTTACTTTATATCCATCGATTGCCTGTATTCATAACTTGCCTCTGAGTGAAAGTGCTTCACCACAGAAGAAACAATTTTATAAATGTCTTGCTCTTCAACGTATATCAATACGATGATAACGACGATGCTATTATTTCCTAACTACCGTAATTTTCACTACAAGGGAATGCTTTATGGAAAATGTATTGGAATTGTTTCGCACTGTACGTCCATCTGCTCTCTACGTGTAATTATATTTTCAAAGACAATTGGCATTCCAATTGTTCCCGAAGATTGTTCGATCAAATGATATCGGGAAACGAAAATGAACCATTTTTCTCAAACAGTTCCATTAATTTATGGATCTCGAAGCTTTGTCGATAGAATCCGCCTCTCCCTTAAGTTTCTCGTTTACCCTCGTCGAGACGGGCGCTCCAGGCACTTCTCGAGTCCTCGCCAAGTACTACCGTCCCTTGACGAGTATGTTTCTCTTGGCCCGTTTATACAGTGTTGTCCTCCTCTTTCTCCTGCTAGATGCAATTTTCTACAGTACAGCCAGAATCTACCACGAATAATAATTTAATTCTCCAAAGTTACTTGGTTCGCTGATTTTATTCTTCTGGTTGAAATTACCTTTTCCGTCAGGCATTAATGAGAAGTACAAGATTACAGGCGAGACTTGTTCGGCACGCAAAATGCCTCGCAGCGTTATGTATAGCAAGAACAAGAGAGAGCGGAAGAGAGGCAGCGAACAAACGCAACTTAACTATAATACGTCCACTGTTCTCGATTGTCAAATGATGTGAGCACGATTATCCCATTACAACGCCCGACTGCGCTCACTCACGAATTATCGAGCTTCATTAGGAATGAACCCATTTACAACGATGAATTCAAACAATGGAAAAACTTTTCATCAAATTTTCTTACTCAATTTATACATTCGAATTTTCGTGTTCGGAATCGAATTAAAAAATTCCATCTTTTCCGCAGATGGATTCACTTTCATATCCAAAGTTGAACATTTGTTCATTTACTTTATTGTATAACCCCAAATTTATAATATACCGTTCCTAAATAATTATCCAATATTATTAATACTCAAATAAAGTATTGGAGAATATTAGATTTTCATCCAACCGTTTTATTTAATTAACAAAGAAAAATAGTGTGTCCGCGGTATGGATTTTCCACCTCAACATAACAGCAACATAGCAAAAACAAATGGATAAGGACACGAATAGAATTTATTTTTTTCATTCATCACAATACGTTCAGTCTTCTTTGTAAGCATATGCAGTCTGGCACACTTTTAGAATTTATTTTTTACTTCGACAAGATCAACGATTGTGAGTACCACCATGCTACGGTTATGAGATTTACATTTTTGATCATTGGAATAATGAAAACAACGCGATGAATGACATAAACCTTATACACTCACGTCATCATACTGCCCCAATTGCGTTTGAATAGTTTTATAGCCCTTCATATATCTTGAGTATTTCTTTATTATTCATGTTATTGAGGTAAAATATATTTGGCATAATTAGATCTTTGTCATGTTTGCTCATTGAATTAATAACAAAAACAAGCTAATTAACATATGAAAGGATCGAATTTTCTTCTTTGACGATAATAGCAACAAAACAAAAAAAAAATCTGTGATCCACGCATTGTCCTGTCACGTACATCCGCGTACCGTAAAGCGGCACACTCACGCTCTCCGTTACTTAACGACAGTTACGCAGCTTGATGAATTCAAGAATTAAATGGTTGGGAAAACGTGAAACTACCGTGTGGGTCGAGAAATGAGAGAGACTCGTGTCCTGGGCAAAACGCCATAATTCGAGCAGACCATGCTTGTACCTACACGTATATATTCCTCTTCTATACGGAGAGTTAAGCGATTATGAGAGGCAAGCATTTTTTTATATACATATTGCCACAATCTCTCTCTCTCTCTCGCCCTCTCTCTCTCTCTCTCTCTCTCTTTCGCTTTTCGATACAACGGAATACTGTGCTTTTTTTCTCGCAATTGTATGGTCCTGATGACGCAACCGGAAAGCTATTCATTTTCCCCTGATGAGGACTTTCAAATGTCTTCAACGAATTTTCGTGATTATTCGTCATTCCTATTCAACGTAATTTTATCGAGTATCGTGGTAAGCAAGCTACGCAGCAAAAGTCTCATATGCAACGAGTAGTAATAACAATAATAATAATAGTACAGTAATTACGGAACAGGCCACAATTTGCTGTAAAGGACATAGCGGTACCGATGGACTTTTTCAAAGGGGTTTTGCTTCTTACTAGTGTAGAAATTAAATTTCCCTATAGGATCCGATGAAATTGCCTTCGGATTAATTTCCTCAGGACTCGATTACCCGTATTTCCCTCCTATCATGGCATGCACACATATGGTATCGATATACAGTGTCCCATTTTAGACGTACCAGACAAATATCTCGTAAACGAGAAGAGGTACGGAAAAAAGTTTCATACAAAACTTTAATGGTATCGAGAGGGACAATTAAGGGCAATATTGATAACATTATAGATGGCGCCACTTTTTAAGTATCAACCATAACACAATTTTTTCAAATGGAAATCGATTTTTCTTATAGGACCAAAATTACAGCTGGCCTCAAGCCGAATTCAAACCTATATTTTCAATTTTCTTTTGCATTTTTCCAGCTTATTTCAGCTTTTTACGATTTCCAAATTTTTTCAATTTAAAAAAAAAAATGTCATCGGACTAATAAATGATGTAATCCCAGATTTCTTTTTGTGGGGGTTCGAGGGGTAACCTACGACGCGCTCGGATATCATTGATGCCTGCCGAAGCATTTCCAGAAATCTATTTCTAATTACTGCTGGACATTTTGACCGTAAGGTTCAGCGATACCTTGCCACAGATTTTTGAACATCTCTAACGTTAGTCCGAGAGTGTTACATCGTTTATTAGTTCGATGAAAAAAATAATAATAAAAAATTGACAAAAATATGATTGAATTCGGTTTGAATCGATTTCCATTTAACGTAGTACTGTCGCATAGCGATTTACCGTTTAGATTTCGATAAAAATTGGTGTATTGGTCGATTGTGATCGAAACATGACTCAGTTACATTTTTATGAAGCTAGGTGGAAAAGAAAAAAAGTTATTAGTGTTTTTATTTTTAAGGAATACACATATATAGTAGAGTACATATATATATATATATAGTAGAGATATATTTCTGTTATAGAGTTATTTTTTTGTAGATTCGGTAAATCTGCCGAATTTGTTCGAAAACAACTGTTCCATTTTACCAACCTGGGCTATTTTCCTCGAACTTACCGTAATAAATATCGCAATGAATATGCAGGTATATCACGTATCAGTGTGTACTAATTTACTCTTAAACGCGAAATAAAGTGGAGCAGTGGATGGTCGATGAACCGTACGACAAGAGTAGCTGGAGAGAGTATCGTTCACCCTCCCGACATCTTTCACTACTCGAAGTTTTCCCTAGTTCTACGTTGTATTTTATAACGTACAACAGTGTAACGGTGAACCGTACACAGAGAAATGTATGCGTGCAACATATAATGTCAAGCAGTATAGGTAATGGTAAACTTGTATAAAATTACGAGGGGATGCACATTTTCTTTGATACAACTCTTCTTGTTTCCCTCTCTCTCTTTCTCTTTCTCTCTCTCT